>JASDQU010735903.1:173254-206514 GCA_032191745.1 Picea mariana | reverse complement strand
AATTAAGCCCAGAAGGATTTCCCTGAAAATGGGAGCTTGTGCCAAGTTGGCACCCTGGTATTGTGGACCTTTTGAGGTTCTAGACAAAGTAGGACCTGTAGCCTATCGGCTAGCACTTCCTCCCACAGTAAAAGCACATAATGTTTTCCATGTTTCATTATTGAAGAAATATGTACATGATGCTAATCATATAATTGACTGGTGCGTGATCCAGGTGGAATCGGAGGGATAATTTCTACCAGAACCCCAATGCATATTGGACAAAAAGGAAACCCTGCTTCNAAACCCTGCTCCGGAACCAAACCATTGCACAAGTAAAGGTGCTTTGGAGACATTTTGGCCCAGATGAGGCTACATGGGAAATGGAGGATGCCATGAGACAGGCATATCCGATTTTGTTTACTTCTGTACATACAATTCATGTTAAAAGATAAGAACATTGAGGACGATGTTCCTTTAAGGGGGAGGGAATTGTAACACCCTATTTCCCCCAGTTTGTAAAAATAACTGGACTGGCTAGAATTGTGGCAAACTCATGAATGTGAATATCTGATGTGAATGGACCTTATGGAAAAGGTCAATAAATGTGAATAACATTATGAATTTATATTGCAGGACTGCTGAGAGGGGATGTGTAGAAAAAGAGACCACGATGGCGGTGGAAGGCACTTGGAAAGGTGGTGTTAAATTCCACCAAGAATTAATACCGTAGTTGGACTTCACTTGCCCGGAGAACCAAAAGAGGCTTGTTGGCTCCAAATTAAATGTCTCGCAGGCTGGCAAGTTGATGGCTCCTCAAGAATTAATGAGGGATGGGGAGGTGAACCACCCATCCATAGAGCCATCATGATTGACCAATGCAAGGGAAATCGTGCCACATGCAACCTCGCAAGAGGATAAGGCGTGGGGTAGAAGCGATTGGGGGTAGACGCGAGGGGAGGAAGAGAACTCTGGCAATATGCAGAGTGAGTGATAGCAGAGAGGAAGGAGAGTAACCTTCACTCCTGGTCACTGGAAAACAGAGACGCAGTCTCACAGCATCGTGGTCTCATCTTGGGGGTGGCTAGTGGTAAATCTGTTGGGAGCCATTGAGCCTATGGTTGGGTGGAAACGAGTACCCCTCTCAGCAGTTGCATAACCCTTGGTGTTATTTCTGATAATTGTTTTGCCTCTGGCATCTTGATATATATATATATATATATATTCTGACATTTATGTTTATAAGCTGCGAAATGGTGAATGATTCCAAAGTAAGAATGTCTGTATAGTGTTTTGATCAATACTGATAGATGCATGTTTATAATGGAAAGACTATGTATGGCTTATGTCTTCATAAATTTCTTTTTATATGCTTACCGAACTAATTCAGACTGCATGCCTGATTCGTGGGAGAAAGGTGCCCTTATATGCCTCAGATAGGTCCCTGGGTAAAAACCTCCCCATAAAGATACCCTCCTTGAAAATCCCATCAAGAACAGGAAAAGAGAATGTGAAAGCGCAAGGTCTCAGTAACCCTGCACGAGGAGGAATGATCCTCTTGAAAACCTGAGATGGCAGCATAAGGATGAAGTATTGAATCGACGAACGAGATCTCGTCAGGAGATCTGTGGTCACACACGACCGTCAGATAAGAAGAAGAAGCTGGAAGGATAAGTACCTTAACCTTGATAGGTGTTGATCGACGGATGAGATCCCATTGGGAAACCTATGGTCATGCATGACTATTAGATTGGTAGGAGTAAGTAGGGTGTCTTTTTGGGTNGTATTGAATCGACGGACGAGATCTCGTCAGGAGATCTGTGGTCACACACGACCGTCAGATAAGAAGAAGAAGCTGGAAGGATAAGTACCTTAACCTTGATAGGTGTTGATCGACGGATGAGATCCCATTGGGAAACCTATGGTCATGCATGACTATTAGATTGGTAGGAGTAAGTAGGGTGTTAAATGCCTTACCCCTTTTTTTTTCTGTGTCTTTTTGGGTAGCAAAGAAAATTGGGACCGTAGATCCCCAAGGTCCATGAGAACATTTGGACAGATGATTTCTCCATGTCTAGGAAATCGTGGGAGAACGCACAAGTTAGGAACCAATATGAGTTGTCAGATCTCGGCTGGAAAACCCGACAGCCGTTGGATCTGTCAGGAGTTACTCGAGGGTTAAAACCCCAGTGTATAGGGGTGAAATCCCCGGGATAGATCTGAACCGTCCGATTGACGGAGGCCACATGTCATGAGATTAACCATTTCAGGGAATCAGGAATCGTGAACTCGGGAATCCTGGTGATGAGGGTTCGGGATTTTCCATAGTGAAAACCATAGGATAGATCGGAACCATCCGAACGACGAAGGCCACGTGTTGTAACATTACCTATTTCAGGGAATCGGGAATTGCGAATTCGGAAGTCCTGATGACGAGAGTTCAAGATTTTCCATGGTGAAAACCCCAGGATAGATCTGAACCATATGAACGACCGAGGCCCCGTGTCATAAGATTATCCATTTCAGGGAATCACGAATTCCGAAGTCCTAGTGACAAGAGTTCGGGATTTTCCATGGTGAAAACCCTAGGATAGATCTAAACCATACGAACGACGGAGGCCACGTGTTATGAGATTACCCATTTCGGGGAATCAGGAATCACAGGATAGGGAGTCCTGGTGACGAGAGATCGGGACTTTCCATGGTGGAAATCCTAGGACAGATCTAGACCATCTGATTTATAGAGGTTACATGTCGAGAGATTAACCGCATCGGGAAACCAGGGATCGAGAATTCGAGAGTCTCGTGATCGAGAGTTCGGACTCTCGTGATGATAAACCCTAATGAATAGGAAAAGATTCTTTCGGAGGATCTCAGGGTCTGTAACAACCGTTAGATGAGAGGAAGAGACATCAACTTTAATCTGGGGTGCAATACGCACTAAGGTAAGTAATGAGTAGATTTGGACGGCCAGAGTCCACCCGCCCAGATCTACGGCTGAGCTCTCATTCTGGAGCCCCCTTGTTGTTATTCCTTTAATGGTGGGGGCGGGGGGGTGGTCAGGAATCAAACATGCAACTCTCGAATGGTTGAGATTAATTCACCTTGATCAATGGTGCTCAGGTGAATTCTGGACCCCCCTTGCGATTATGCCTTTAACGGGGGGGTCCAAAATAGTGTGGCATGTGAAGTAGGGCCCCCTTCTGTCCTGTCGACTACCGTGTCACACTTCCCCCTCTACCACCTGTATTCCACTTAACCATGCAATGGGGCCTGTCCTCATTGGCTATTCTCTAGCCCAGTTGAGATTCATCCCTATTGGTCGGACGCTAGCCCTGTCGAGGTTCAGCGGTTGCAGAGTCGAACAATTCAACACCCCTGTAGCATCGAGGCATGAAATACAAAGAGGCACCATGATTATTTGAACTATGACCATGACCTGTGACCACATGGGAATGGGAAGAGAGAAAGAGCTAGCTTGCGCTAGGCCTCCGTAGGTAATTCGGGGGCTCTAATTCAGTAGAAGACCAAAAAACATTGATTGAGGTAGTGGGTATGTGACACTCATACCCTTTGCAGGTGACCCATTGTCGAGTTACCTATTTATCTCGTCATGTCATGCACCGAGAACACTTTTTCCAATCATGAATTTGATCCCACAGACTAAGTTGATTTTGCACAGTGATTATCATGCTCTTGCTCTCTATCCCATTACTGTGTCTAAGTTACTCCCTAAACCTGAGATTGTTAACCCTAAGTGTGTATGTTGGACAAGTTGAGCGCTGTAGAGAAATTTGTTGAAGAAGTTCTGATCGACCTCATGACTGAAAGAGTCATGTCGATATCTATAGGTGTATAAGCATTTTCGACGAGAGGACTACCAGCCTCTCCATCCACTACTCACAGAACTAGACCATCCCAACCATTTGATGAAAAGTGAACCAAGCACAGGGATGATCTAGCAAATGCCAAATTGATCCCGACCATATTACCCACCTATATACCACCTCTGAATGGAGTAGTAAATTGAGACAGCGTGCCCAAATATTTTGAATACACCTTGGTTACGACATACCTCCCAAAGGGGATACACGTAGTTCGAGTAGACCAAGATAAGATTGCAGCGTTGAAGTTTAGCGACTTAAACCTTAGAGATTGAAAATTCTATAACATGCTCACCCCACATAAGTACCTGACCAGAACTAAGGGGAATAATTTGAAGATAATCCCCCAGTCATGGACTATGAACCTCATGCAGTCCACCTTGCTGAATGTCATGAAGATTCCCCACTTCAGAAGACACCAGGAGGTGAATGCATGTGTCAAGATACTATTGTCTTGTTACCATGGTGGCTATTTATGGCTAAACCATCGTATAACATTTGATCTGACGCTAATCAATCAGATCATAGGGTTAAGTATGAAAGGACCTGATCCACATGAGTTTTACCCCGGAAAGGCCATGGATCACACTTTAGCACAAAAGATCAAGGACACTTATGGCGATGTCGAGAAGGGCATGCGAGGCTGCAAGGTAGCTTCTATCCATAGTGGCACAGTGCACCTCACCTCTCAATTGATTGCAGGGAAGTTAGTATGAAAGAACTGCCCTACCCAAGTCACCAGTTTTGTATTCGACCTCATAGGAAAGTGCGCAAAAGGCCTTCAGATGAACTGGGTGAAGTACCTGGTGAACCAGTTGGAACTCGACTGCAGAGAATCACAAGATCAAGGATATGAATTTCTTTTCAACTGGATCTTAATCCTTATAGCTTTTATTTCTTGGGAGATGCCAAAAGGTATGACCTTCCCAGACACCAAGCCTTTTGAACCGTTGGCCATGATGTTCAGTACACTGTGGTACTCAAGTGACATGAATAAACAGTGGCAGTCAAATGATGTTTTTCATACCTAATACAATTAGTTGAAGATCGCCATACACTCTAAGCCTCGCATGACTCTGAACACTCTACATCAGTTCAGGACTTTGATGAAGTTCAACGTAGATCAACATTTTATTTACATCACAACGCACGCTGATGAACACAAGCAACAACTTCAGTCCTACTACAAGCTGGTGGAGGAAGACTTGGAAGAGATCACTAAGGACTGGTCGGCGAACCTCCCTATTCCATCAGACCCTGTGGAGATATCTGACATTGACACCCCAGAAACTGTGTAGGATACGCTCGGACCTAGCATAACAAAGAAGACGAAAGAGGTCCAAGAGATAGATAGTTCTCCGTGAAGACTACTCCCATATCACCAGAGAAAGGAGGTGATGGTGAAGAGTTAGATGATAAAGAATTTTAACAAAAGCAAGGAGATGAGGTTGAACCCCTGAAGAAGAGGAAAGGTTCACCTCTGAAACCTAACTCCTAGAAGAAATCGAAGGCAACCATGACCAAGATGCAGACTGTTCTCACCTCCGATGACTTCGACTTCCTCATAGCATCCCTACAAGATGCTTCGTTGGAAATAACAGAGAAACAAGATGCAAAGAAAGAGGATATGTATGATCGAATCGAGACTGAACTCTGAGGGGTACAACAAGCCCTACAGTCCAGTCGTGCAGTATCCACTACACCGGGAGAACAAGAATTGGGAGATGATCCAACTCAACTCCACCACCTAGCCGATACAGTCGAAGCTCACCTTCGATGAGCATAGGAAGAAACAGAGCAAGACACCTAGGATTTGACACAAGTACAAGGAGTACTCGTAGAGTAATGAAGTGCTGAAGAACAGGAAAATATTTCTCTCCAAGCGAAGTTTGATGAAGAATAAGCACAGCTACAGCAAGAAAAGGAATTGTTTCTTGCGGAGCAACTTGAAGTAAAAGAAGCAGTCAACAGAGAACTTTGCTCTGTGACAATCTTAGAAATGAAGGTAGAAGAATGAGCTACACAGTAGGTGAACCATCTCACAGAAGCCATCTAGCAGCTACAACAACGCATAGTAGATTTGGAGCTACACACTATAACTGAGACCTCACAAGATGTAAGAGACCAAAGAGAAGAAACCACCCAAAGCGCAATTAAAAAGATAAAGGATCTTACCCTGAAATGAAGCAACTTACCAATCACAGTGCCCAGACCTATGAAAAACTCACGGAGAACCCAAAATTGAAGGTACTGGAGTCGTAGCTCCAATAGGTGAAGTATCAAGCCGAAAATATACAAGTGCAGTTGAAGTCCCTGTCAGCGGTGGAAAGAATGAAGCGCTCCCAAGAGAAAAGCATTGCACAATAGCAAATCCATACTATCTAGAGCAAAGTTATGGAAGTAACTAAAAGGCTCCAACCCGTACAAGACAAGGCCTATCAATTTTTTACATAGGTAGAATTCCAAGGAGCAAAGCTAGAGTAGGTTGTAACTACAGTTGAACAGCGTCTAGAGGGACCTATCAACGATGCAATCATCCAAGAATTCGCTGAACATGAGGTTGTAGCATAGCAGTAAGTCGAAGAAGCTCGAGCCAAGATCGAGGCGTTCAAAGAAGAACTAGTCAGACTAGAGTGACTTGGGACAGGTCACAAGTGAGTGTTGGGGGCTTGTTGGCCCCTGACCAAGTTTTGGGAGATACTTGGTCAAGTTTGACCTATTTTGGGACTTCGACAGACTATTGAAGATGGAGCATGGGATGAAGCAAAGATTGTGAGATATTGGCCCCATTTGGGGTCCTTTTGGGGATTTAGGATTATGTAATGGGAATGGGATGTTGGCCCATGGGTTTACCCATGTTTAGACCTATTTTGTAATGTATAAACAAGAAGCTAGGTCATGTAAGAAGTAGTTTTATCTATGTGATCA
Organism: Picea mariana; assembly: GCA_032191745.1. NCBI lineage: Eukaryota > Viridiplantae > Streptophyta > Pinopsida > Pinales > Pinaceae > Picea > Picea mariana. Next base: position 199,723 of record JASDQU010735903.1, on the reverse strand, counting down.
GAAGTTCTAAGTGCAAGTGTGGATTGTGAAAGTCTTTGTGCATACTATGTGAGGCTTGTAGAGATAAGTGCAAGTCATCTGTAGTGCTTTGTGTATAGACCATGAAAGGCTTTGTGATAGACCTAGCTTGGGGAAGGAGGATCTAGTGAGGTGCATGTAGATCTCTTGTCCTATGCAGAGTAGGGTTTTCTGGCTCTGTGCATGTAGATGATTGATCAAAGCTAATAAAGAAGAAGAATTGGTGGATGTATCCCTAGGGTGGGGGTGAACCACGTAAACACTGTTTTAGTATGCTCTGTGAGATATCTTGGTGTATTTATGGGTTATTTTCTAAGTGATTGATCTAGATAGATAGATAGATCTATTTATGCATTGTGCTTATGATGAATCGGTATGTTAGATCTGATATAGGTGAATGTGCTTAGTGCTTGAATCTACTAGATCTGATCCATTTCTTTATGCTAAGTTCTTAAATACATTAGATCTGAGTGAATGTTGTGATGCTCTATTTTATCCGCGAAGTATATATTGGGTAAATAAAGATGAACTAACGATGCTAAGTGCTCTATTAAGTATTATAATCACGATCTGTGTCCCAGCTAAGGTTGCAAACACCTGAGTCCTGCAACCACCCCTGCCTCTACCTTGGGTGAGACTTCATCTATTTCTTAGGTGTTGCTGAAAGGGACAGTAGTTAGGGTTTTGTTGTTTCATTTTTGTAGCATTGAACCCTTGCTCTAGCCCCATGCCAACATCACTTGTGTGCTTTTGTTGATTACAGTAATAGAAATACTCTTTTCTCATCCAATTATATATAGAAAATATTTGTATCACTTTCCATGGGAGTATTTGTTATGTATGTTGATGGATTATGTTATTTTATATGCTAATATTATATATCATTTCCACATGCTTTTGTTTCTTAGTTTTTGAGGACAAATTGCAAGTATAAAGCTTTGGGTCATCTACTCAACTATGGTATTCTCTGGATGTCCAAACGAGGTAGGATTCTAGATGTAACAACCATGTTTCCCCTAGCTTGTAATTAATCATAAAATAAGATTTAACATACTAAGGAATGTGAATAGTGTAAATGTATATTGTTTGAGTTGCCAATAACTAACTTTGGGGGTGAATCCTTGAAAGTACTGGCCATGATATCACTAGAAGAAATAATGTGAAAACTATAAGGGAGGGTCATTATATCAAATAACCCCAAATTCCATTGATGAGGATAATAAACCTCCTTCGGATCCCAAGGAGAGAAATTCAGTTAATGAAGAAAGGACCAGTGGTTGAATTATCAACCACTCCCATGAATGGAAGCATGGCCAAAACTGCAGAATGTTAGCCTGAAGTACCACTAGGTATGACAGGCCAAGCTGACCGAAGTTCCCTTCTGATGGAAGGAACAAGATGGGTCGAGAACCATCCTGGAAGAAAGATATACAAATGGATAAGGAGAATGCGTAGAGATCTCCAGTGGATAATGAAGAGAAGGTTGTGATCTTGATGCTGAGTGAGCATCTGACAAACCTTGTCAAGGCCATAACAGAGAAGAAAAACTTTGAAAGTTTGTAGAGAACAGAACCCGAGAAGAAGATGAAACAGAGAAAGAGTCCTTGAGAACTGCAAGAATTCCGTGGTGATATCATGGATTGGCACAAGGGTGGCCAGAGTGCTAAGAATGAATGCCTCTGAGCCTATGGTTGAGTGGAAGGATGAACACCCATAGTTAGTTAGTTGGATACCACCTATAATAGATAAGTAATCGCATATCTTGTGTATTTAAGTGGTACTATGAATAAAAGTTGGATATCCTATGAATGTTGCAGGGATAGATATGTTTGATTAATGATTTATNAGTTGGATACCACCTATAATAGATAAGTAATTGCATATCTTGTGTATTTAAGTGGTACTATGAATAAAAGTTGGATATCCTATGAATGTTGCAGGGATAGATATGTTTGATTAATGATTTATATTGCATCTCGTTTTGGTGTTTGCTTGATTGTATAATTATTCAAGTAGGAAATTATATGGATGGGATATGTTTTATACTCGTAAATGCTTGCATCATGTGGGGGCTTAAGCTAGAGCCGCGAACTGTGAGTTCGTCGACCTTGGGCATAGTTTCAAGTACACATGTCGACCCTTCTAGTCGTTCTGAGTCCCTTCGAGGATGAAGTCTGTTAAAGATCAGGAGAGATAGTGAATGTATACATGGGATCTCTGCGAGGCAAACAAAGACTAAGAACCACTTAAGTTCTAGAGTTGAGGAATGAACATAAGGGGTGCACAGAAGGATTCTTCCAAGTGTTACGTTATAGAGAAAGAGCACAAAGCTCTTAATCCTTTTAGAGCAAACAAAGCTCAGGAAAAGTAGTGAGATTTAAGTATCAAAAGGGAAGGCTACTTTGTTTGGATGATGAATAAATGAGAAACTATTTAGAAAGAGCCAAGGTTCGTTGTGACCATTGGATACATAAAGGTTTGTGGGAGTTAACCCCTTGAGTCCTCTAGACTTCACGAGTTAGGCGACCTTTGATTTCATCATAATGGAAGTAAAAATCCCTGAAGTCCCGAAGTTAATTTGGACTGTGGATCTTTGATCCATCGGGATCCTTCTCGACCATTCGATCTATGATATTCAGAGTCCACACTTCGAGAGATTCACGTGTTGGAGTGACCAAAACCCTGAAGGAAAAGTTACAAAGCACTTAGGAGACACTCACAAAAGTTACCGAACACTCTTCATCTCAGTAAGGGGTGCTTAAGCAAAATTTTTTAGGAGGGCATAGACATCCCTTTGAGGAATAGAAGGGATAGAGACCTTCAAGGTATGAGCAGTTGAAGCTCAAAAGAGATAGTGCTAAGAGGGCACAAGAGTAGGACTTAGTCCAAGTCTTGAAGCTTAGAATAGATAAGCACTTTTCATAAGTGCAGATGAGATCCAATATACGGACTCGTAGGAGGAACAAAGGTCGAGGCCTTTGAATACTTAGAAAATCCTCTAAGCTAGAGGAAGTCAAAAGATCAGGAGGAGGAATGACAGCAGCCATCAGATCAGTTGTGGAGAGGAGCCTGGACCATTAGATCAGCATCCAATGAACAAAGGAATCACAAAGGAGAGTAACAGATCCCATCTATTGGATCTAAGTGCAAAGGACCAGTAACCATTGGATCCGGAAGTAAATGCACGAGACTTAACCCTTGTGTGCACAGGAGAATGGAATTGTCAAAGTCCTGAAGTCCTGAAGTAAATTGGGATCATCCATCATCAAGGAGGAAAGATGGCGTAAGATACACAACTCCGAAATATTATGGACAAGGAGGAGGAAAAATAGCTGAAGTAAACGTCAACCGTCAAATCGTCCGAAGTAGATCTAAACCGTTAGAATGTTTGAAGTAGATCTGAACTGACAGATCTAAAGGACAGGTGGCATGAATATGTGGAATCCAGGTGAAGACCTGAAGTAAAAATCGACCGTTGGATCATCTAAAGTAAACATCGACCGTCGGATAATCCAAAGTAAACCTCAAGCATTGGATTTCCAAAGTGAATCTGAGCCATCAGATCAGCAGCTTTAGGAAATCCATTCGAGAGTTCCCCAGATGAGATTTGAGATTCACAAAGTCCGAAGTCCCAGAAATCTGAAGCGAATCCCAATCGTCCAATCAGTCGAAGTGAAGCTAAGTCGTCAAATTGTCTAAAGTGAATATCAAGCATCGGATCACCCTAAGTGGATCTGAGCCATCTGATCCAAGGGATACGTGGTGAAAAACTAAGAACTCCAGATAAATATCCGAATTAATTCATAGTCGTTCGATCTAAGGGAGATGTGGAGAAAATTTGTGGACTCTAGGTAAATACCTGAGGTAATCCTCAATCTTCATATCAAGAGGACACGCATCAAGATTATAGCCTTCGGATAAAAGCCATTGGGAAAAATGGTGAATTTTGAGATTTGAGATCTCAGAAGTCTGAAACCCGAAGGAGATCTCGACCCTTGATTGAGAAGAGGGCCACAAGACTATTGATCCAATTGAAAGGTCAACCACCCAAAGTAAATGCAGGGCCATTAATTAGGAGGATAGGTTTCCACAGATCATCAACTCAGAATATTGAAGTACGGAAGAGAGCAGGGTTTTGAGATTGAAATTCCTGAAACCCGAAATCACGAAGGAGATCTCATCCGTTGATTTTTGAAAGAGGTCAAATATGATCCATAGGTCTAAGAGGGATAGATATGAACCACCAATTTTTGAAGTACCATCAAGATCATGAGATCAATGGTCCTATATCATTGTGTGGCTAAGATTTGCATGAATGTTAAAAAGTTGAGGGTGGGCCGCAATTCAAACAATGGATTTGAAAAGAGGACACCTAGACGCTTGAGGAGAATTGCAGGATGAAAAGTAGTTTGAATCAAAATACCTTTGTCCGCGTCCACAATCACATAGTCCTGTAAGGTCATCGCCCAAGGTCACATCAAGAGGGGCCTCATATAGAAAAGGAGATAATACCCAGTACTCTGAGATTTCACAGGGGAGTGAAAGGGAAGGTCGTGGGTGCCCTTAAACCTGCACCAAAAAGATGAAAGGTTCTGTGTTTAATTACAAAATGAGACCATATAGGTCTTAGAGAGTTGTTTGGATTTAGAATCGAAGATCCTTGACCAGGAGGTCTAACTATTCCCCGACTTTCCAAATTAGAAACCATGAATGGATATTTTGTCCTTTAAGAAAAGAGAAATTTTTCATGCCCCGTCGTGGGTGTGTTACAAATTGGTATCAGAGCATGGTTACAAAACTTGGCTTGCTTGGGCTCATGTATGAGTCGCATAAGGAGGTATTTTCATCTGCATTTACTCCTTGAGGAGAAGGACTGCAGATTAAACCTGTGATTTTGTGAATTCTTGTTGAATTTCAGTAGAAGAATTTCTTTATCCCTTTTTGAAAGTGATAACTACTCTTACCGAAGTACGGATATGCTAATTAACATTTATAATAAGACTTGAATGTGGATAGTTGAAGGTGGCAGGGTTATGTTAAGAGAATTTGAAGCCTGAAGGATGGATGACCTATTGTTTGTAACACTACTTCTAAGAATGGGCAGTTGAAACTTCAAGCATTGATGATGGTGGATTATATAATGGTTAATACCTTTGTGGGATTAAAGGAATCTGATAGGATCAGGTGGGATTCTTTGCAATTATAGTTACTGCCTTAAATTAAAATTGGAGTATATAACTCCTCATGACCAGAGAAAAGTGAGATGGGAAAAACCCTATGGACGTTGAGGCAAGAAGATTTTATTGCTAGACGTTGCCGCATAAAGAGGAAACTGACCTAGGTTGGTTATTGTCATAAGAGAAGGTAACATCAATACGAGATATGACTGTGAGATTAGTCTTGTAATTGACTGAAATATCAAAATAAAGGACACTAATGATGAAATTAAACTATCAAGCGAATGCATGAGGTAAAAAGGTGCAAGAGATGCACCTACTTATACATGAATGTGTATACATGATCATAAGGATGATTGGAAGATCCTTGGGAAAAGGATATAGAATCCTGATATGTCCATGTGTGTGAATGACATGGAAAAAGGTGCAAGAAATAAGATAGCATGATGAATACTTACATGTGTTCAATTATGCTTGAGTGCATGGGTTTAATGCAGTGTGGAGCTTCCTAATATGAAGCCTGATATTAATACTAGTTAGGTATGAATGATATTAAATGTGCAAGTGATGCACATGTATGATGTAAGAGTATAGTTTTAGGTACCATGATGAGTGAAATATAAAGCAATAATTACTCTTGTCCGAAATAAATGAATACTATGGATGCATGGCTGACCCCATTCCGAAGATTCTTGAAATTTATGTTCCAAATAATAGCTTGAGGGGGAATGTATTCCCTTTCCTCAGGAAAATGCTAATATAATTAGATAAAAGGGATAAATGAGCAAAGATGCTCTTTTGTCATAATAAGAGGCAAATAATTATGCCTTTGAGAATCACATGAGAGGATTGTGAACAATCCTAAGTTGACTGATCTTAAAATTAGAGATGTAGGTGGTTTGTGAAACATACCTATGACCACTACAGTCAGGTTTAGGATTATGAATATGGTTAAGTACATCATGGATGTAAGTTAACAAAACCAGAATATGTATGGATACATAATTTGGGTACATGACAAAGATGCATGTTTATATTCCTTAGGGAATATTTGGTAAACAAATAAAAGCTAACTCAATGTTGAGTCCATCACAGATAGTGATGGACATGAAATAAGGAAGTTGCATGCCAAAGGCTTCCCCTGTGGAAGAACTGTGTGAAAACTTTTTCAGGACTCAGGGGGTCAGAGTCACGACCTTAGTAACTACTGAGAAACTGAGTAGTGAACTACAAGCTTATATATATATATATATATATATATATATATATATATATATATATATATATATATGAATCCTAGATTACATTTTGAAAGCATCATGTAATGAATAGGAGACTAATGAATGAATAAAGGAGTATGTTTGATTGAATAGGCTTGGTTGAAGCCATGTTAATAAAAGGCGGTAAGGCCTCTAGAGATAACTCAGCTAGGCTGGAAAGCCCCAGACAATGTAGAAAGAATTGGAAGAAGGGGAGAGTCCCTAACTCTTTTCTTGTTATGTGTTATGTTCCCTCTGGAATGATAAAGATGATCTAATAGAAGTAGATGTTTTGACACCAGAGTGATGACGATTGTATTACTGTAAAAACTGTTGAGAACTGTCAGTATTGCACTCATGAAAACATTAAGGATAATGTGATGAAGTGCATATAGATATGATAGGGCATGTCTGAAAATGTTTTATTAATTTAAATGTTATGGTACTTGCATTTTTAATTTACATGACGACTAATGTGTTTATGATGTATGTCATGTGTAGAAAGAAATAGATTGCAACTATTGAGAAAGAGAGTTGGCAATAACGAACAACCATAATCAGAGGATGACTATGAGAAGGTTCTTGTTGAAATATTGTTGAAGGGACTTTAAAAGTCCCATGGAGCACCATTGATGGGATAATATCAGAGGGGGTGTTAACATCCAAAACCGGTATAAAATGTTCATGTCTATGTGGCACAAGGTATGAAGGGATTGGGTAAGAATGCCTTCTCAAATGTTTTAATGTCTTAATGTTATGTATGAAATGTTGAAAGGTAGTTGCATGCCTTGGATACCCAAGTAGGGTATGATTCAGGAAGGATAAGCTGAATGATGGAGGTGTGAACCTCTGGATGTAAAGACTGATTGTAATCCTTGGAAGAATTCATGGAAGGATATGTCATGAATACATGGACCAATCAAGGAACGATTGGAAAAAAAAGTGCTCATAGATGGCACATTACATGGAATGCATTGAGGGAACACATTTTGCATAAGATGGAAGACAATGGATTTTTCAGTAAGAAAGGAGGACCTTCCAATGTTTTGCTTACATTATGTAAGCGCTGAAGGAAAATATGTAAGCGCTGAAGGAAAACTAATCTGGGTGGCCATGAATGTTGGCACCCTAGTTATTAATGGAGGAATAATGATTAAAGGAATTCATGTGAAACTTTTGAGTATCATGTGTGTCGATATTGGAATCATGATCATCCTATAGCCGAAAGCATAGTCCTACTGTAACAATGAATGAGAATGAGTAAACCAGATGGTGAAAATATTGGCTAAGCTCCAACACACCATGAAAAAGTACTTGTCGTAAAGTGTGGGAAACCTAAAATCAATGCAAAGGTGCATTGGATATGAATGTGGCCATGAATGTTGGCACATTTATTAAGGTCCATTGATATCTGAATTACATTCTAAAAAATTTAGTAGGATGAAATGATCCATAGGTAAGGGATGACGTATCCTTTTTCTTTGTATCATTGAATAGATGAAAATGACTTGGACTATTAGTATGCTTGATTTTGAAAAGGTAATGTGCATAAAAACTAACAATTTGTTTGGCTGAGGAATGTTGAAATTGCAAGAGGAAATGGGTCTTGGATATGGAAGTATTGTAAACCCATAAGGAAGACCAATTGCCTACTAAGCCAAACTACAAGGAATGGTATTTCCTTTCTAGGAAAGTGAATTTGATTGTTAGTATGCTAAATTCTAAAATTGTTTTTGATGACGTTATAAAGGTGAAATAAAATGTATGTGTGTGGAAACTAACAATTTGTTTGGTTGATTGAACTTGAAAGTGTAGGAAGAAAAGGAGTCTTGAATATGGCAACGTTGTAAGCCATAAGGAAGACCAATTGCCTATTGAGCCAAACAGCTATGGGAAGGAAAGTCCCATAATTATGAATCTGTTTCCTGTGAGAAACAAATATGGAAACAAAATGTGGAATTTGGATATATGTGGGTCACAGATTTACAAGAAAACTTTGAATTTAAAATTTATGATGATGTCTCGTGAATTTTGATATGTCTATGATATGGGTGAGAAAGAGTATAATCCGATCACATGAAATAAAGACTGACTCGGGAGAAGGAGAGTAACCTTTGTCCCTATCTATGATTGAGTCAAGAGAAGGAGAGTAACCTTTGTACCTAAATTTAGTTGAGATGGAAGGCTGTCAAGCTGTAAAAGCATGAAAAATGGCTACTGCTGAGCCATGAGAACCCCATGGTAAGTCATGATCACCTAGAATATATTGTGTTGAGGTAACACAAGCCAAAGGGATGCCTCGGTAGAGCAAGTCTGAGGGACGCCTCGATAGAGTCTCTGGAATTCTTCCTGTGAAAGAAAACCTTGGCAAGGCAAGATGGATCACTCGAGGGACTATATAGCAGAGAAGGGGATGTCTAAGCCTGGGCCTAGAGGGTGAGTGACCGAAAGGAAGAGGATACCTTAGTATTTCTTGTAAACTATTGATCAGGATCATGCACACAATGGGTAGTTCTTCCTATGCGAGAAAACCTTGGCAAGGCAAGATGGATCACCCGAGGGACTATATAGCAGAGAAGGGGATGCCTAAGCATGGGCCTGGAGGGTGAGTGAATGCAATGACGATGAAACCATGATAGTTCTTGCAAACTATTGAATAGGGATCATGCACCCAATGGGTATGTCAAGGAAAAACAATGAGCCTTGATAACAAAACAGCCATGTGGATACAAATCCACAAACTGCACAGATAATTATTGTGCTAAGATTATGAAATTTTCCTAGAAATGTTTTTATGCAATGTTTTCACATAAGACTATGATTAACGTGCTTGTTGTCCAAGAATTATTGAAAGCAGGGGATCAATATTAAAGTTCTGAAAAAAGGACCTGACCGAGGAAGAAAGATCAAGATTTTTGAAACAACTGAATGAGAAAGGCATGACAGGTGTTTTGAGAAAGAACACTGAGGATGGTGTTCCTTTAAGGGGGAGGGACAGTGTAAATAGGGTTTACCATACTAAGGCATGTGGACAGTGTAAATGTATTATTGTTTGAGTTTCTAATAACTGACTGTGGGGGTGAAGCCTTGAAATTATTGGCCATGATATCACTACAGGAAAGAATGTGAAAACTATTAGGGAGGGTCATTATATCAAATAACCCCAAATTCCCTTGATGAGGATAATAAACCTCCTTTGGATCCCAAGGAGAGAAATCAATTAATGAATAAATGACTTATCAACTACTCCCATGAATGGAAGCATGGCCAAAACTACAGAATGTTAGCTCGAAGTACCACTAGGTATGACAGGCCAAGTTGATTGGAGTTCCCTTCTGACAGAAGGAATAAGATGGGTCGAGAACCATCCTGGAAGAAATATATACAAATGGATAAGGAGAATGTGCATATCTCTCCAGTGGATAATGAAGAGAAGGCCACGAGCTTGATGTTGAGTGAGCACCTGATAAACCTCACTAAGGCCATAACAGAGAAGAAAATCTCTGAAAGTTTGCAGAGAACAAAACTCGAGCAGAAGCTGAAATAGAGAAAGAGTCCTTGAGAACTACAAGAATTCCCTAGTGATATCATGGCTTGGCACGAGGGTGGACAGAGTGATAATAACGAATGCCTTTAAGCCTATGGTCAGGTGGAAGGATGAACACCCATAGTCAGTTAGTTGGCTACCACCTGTAATAGATAAGTAATCGCATATCTTGTGTATTTAAGTGGTACTGTGAATAAACGTTGGATATCCTATGAATGTTGCAGGGATAGATATGTTTTCTTAATTATTTATAATGCACCTCGTTTTAGTGTCTGCTTGATTGTATAATTAGGCAAGTAAGAAATTATATGGATGGGATATGTTTTACACTCGTAAATGCTTACGTCCTATGGGGGCTTAAGATAGAGCCATGAACTGTGAGTTCGTCGACCTTGGGAATAGTTTCATGCATGCATGTCAACCCTCCTAGTTATTCTGAGTCCCTTGGAGGACAGATTCTATTAAATCTTAGGAGAGATAGTGAATGTATGGATAGGCTCTCTGCAAGGAAAACAGAGACCGAGAAACAGAGTTGAGGAATGAACGTAAGGGGTGTGTGAAAGGATTCTTCCAAGTGTTACGTTCTAGAGAAAGAGCACAAAGCTCTTAAGCCTTTCAGATCTAACAAAGTTGAGGAAAAGTAGTGAGATTGAAGTATCGAAAGGGAAGGCTCCTTTGTTCAGATGACGAACAAACAAGAAACTATTTGGAAAGAAACAAGGTTTGTTGTGACCATTGGATATGGAAAGGAGTGTCGGAGTTAACCCCTTGAGTCCTCTAGACTTCGTGAGTTTGGCGAACTATGAGTTCGTCATAAGGAAGTAAAAATCCCTGATGTCCTGAAGTCCCGAAGTTAATTTGGACCGTGTATCTCTGATCTATCAGGATCCTTCTCGATCGTCCAATCTATGAGATTCGAAGTCCGTGCTTCGGGATATTTGTGTGTTGGAGTGACCAAAACCCTGAAGGTGAAGTTATAGAGCACTTAGGAGACACTCACAAAGTTATCGAACACTCTGCAGCTCAGTAAGGAGTGCTTGAGCGAAAGTTGCCAGGAGGGCACAGACATCCCTTTGAGGAATAGAAGGGACAGAGACCTTTGAGGTCTGAGCAGTTGAAGCTCAGAAGAGATAGTGATAAGAGGGAACAAGAGTGGGAGTTTTTCCTAGTCTAAAATCTCAAAAGAGATAAGATATTTTCAGAAGTGCATATGAGGTCCAAGAGACAGACTCTTAGAAGGAACAAAGGTCGAGGCCTTTGAATATTTAGAAAATCCTCTAAGCTAGAGGAAGTCGAAATCTCAAGAGGAGGAGCGACAGCAGCTGTCTGATTGGTTGTGGAGAGGAGCCTGGACCATTAGATCAGCATTCAGGGAACAAAGGAAGTGCAGAGGAGAGGATCGGATCCCATCTATTGGATTTGATTATGAAGGACTAGTAACCATTGGATCCATAAGTAAATGCACGAGACTTAACCCTTGTGTGTGCAAGAAAATGGACTTGTCAAAGTCCTGAAGTCCTGAAGTAAATTGGGACCATCCATCGTCAAGGAGGAAATATGGTGTAAGATCCACAACTCTGAAAGATTGTGGAAAAGGAGGAGGACAAATAGTCGAAGTAAACGTCAATCGTTATATCATCCGAAGTAGATCTGAACTGTTAGATCTAGAGGACAGGTGGTGTGAATCTATGGATTCTGGGTGAAGACCCAAAGTAAACATTGACCGTTGGATCATCCAAAGTAAACATCGACCATCGGATCATCTAAAGTAAACCTCAAGCATCGGATTTCCAAAGTGAATATGAGCCATCAAATCAACAGCTTCAGGAAATCCATTCTAGAGTTCCTTAGTTGAGATTTGAGATTCATGAAGTCCAAAGTCCCAGAAATCTGAAGTGAATCCCAATCTTCTGATCAGCCAAAGTGAAGTGGAGTCATCATATCTTCCAAATTGAATATAAAGCATTAGATCACTGGAAGTGGATCTGCGCCATCAGATCCAAGGGAGACATGGCGAAAATCTGAGAACTTCAGATAAATATCCGAAGTAATTCGTAGTCAAACAATCTAAGGGAGACATGGAGCAAACTTGTTGACTACGGGTAAATATCTAAATTAAACCTCGATCATCAGATCAAGAGGACACACGTCAGTGGATTATAGCCTCTAGATAAAAATCCATTGGGAAAAAGGGTGAAGTTTGAGATTTGAGATCTCAGAAGTCCAAAACTCGAAGGAGATGTCGACCGTTGATCGAGAAGAGGGCCATAAGACCGTTGATCCAGTTGAAAGGTAGACCACCCAAAGTAAAGATAGGGTCATTGATTAGAAGGACTGGTGTCCCTAGATCGTCAACTCGGAATATTGAAGTACGGAACATAGCAAGGTTTTGAGAGTTGAAACTCCTGAAACCCGAAATCACGAAGGAGATCTCGTCCGTTGATTTTTGCAAGAGGTCAGATCTGATCTGTAGGTATGAGAGGGAAAAATCTGAACCCCCAGTTTTTAAATTACCATTAATATCAGGAGATCAATGGTCATGTAGGATTATGGGGATAAGAGTTGCACGAATGTTAAAAAGTTGAGGGTGGGCCGCAATTCAAACCATGGATTTGAAAAGAGGACACGTGGACGCTCGAGGATAATTGCGGGCCAAAAAGAAGTTTGAATCAAACCACCTTTGGTTGCATTCGCAATCATGCGGTCTCATAAGTTCATCACCCAAGGTCACATCAAGAGGAGGCTTATCTAGAAAAGGATCTAATGCCCATTACTCAGAGATTTCGCAGGGGAGTGAAAGGGAAGGTCACAGGTGCCCTTAAACCTGCACCAAGAAGCTGAAAGGTTCTATGTTTAATTAAAAAATGAGACCATCTAGGTCTCATAAATCTATTTGGCTTCATAATCGAAGATAGTTGACCAGGAGGTCAGACTGGTTCCCCGAATTTCCAAATTAGAAACCATAAATGGAGATTTTGTCCTTTAAGAAAAGCGAAAATTTTTATGCCCTGTCGTGGGTGTGTTACACTAGCCTTCTCTTGTTTGGATTTTCATTTATATAGCACACTTGAGATTAGAGTTTATTTATGTGTTTCATTCCATGTGTTGTGGTTTCCCCCTAGCCATAGAGATATTTTCCTCGTAACCGAATTAGCAAATTCCCTTGTGAAGATCTCCCTTTTGGGGTATTGGGTGTTTTTTCTGCTTTATTTTCTCTTTGTTTTCCTAAGTTTTTGTGTCAYCTATTTCTTGACAGCATTTATTTTTATTTATATCTGAGTTTCTTGGCCTAACCCTTGCCCAGGAAATGTCTTATTTGGCATACASAGTTTTTCCCTTAACAGTCGCCTACATACATGTATTGTCTGTCTTTAGGGCATGTACATGCACTTATGTTCCCTGAATAATCGCATACACTATCTCCTGAGTATTTTTGGTTGATTTTAGTGTTTTTTGGATGAGTCATGTTGGTTGTTGAGACTTATTTGGTCCCTATCCTGATTGTTGAGTGCTTATAGAGTGATAGGAATTCACGTTATTGGTGAATATTTTGGGCGAACTCATTTCTTGTCATTTTTCTTATTTGTTGTCCTTGCATTTTGGTCTAGCTAGTCACTTCTTGGTGTCCTTCTTGGCTTATCTCTTTTTTCTTATAGTAGGCTTTGTCTGAGAGGTTCTTATTCAGTCCTTACATTTTCATTTCATTATATTGAAAATAAATAAATAAAATTGTTGTTTTTTTGCATTTTACTTATAGCATTTTCACTTTTGGATGATTTAAATTAGTTTGGGAATATTAGGGAATATTTAATTGCATTGGAATTGTAGAGATTTCATCTTGGAAACAACATTTAGAAGCATACCATCACTTTGAAAATCAAGACTATTACTTTGCAGTGTTTTTATGTTTTCTTCATTTTTATATATGTTGAGTCATAATACCATCAGTTTCACGATCACACCTCTTCAACAAGATGAATCCATTAAAATTAACATTGAAAAATTAAAATTTAGTAGAAACGATTTTATTTGTCAGGGTACACAAACAAGTGTAGGACCTAGGGCCTTGGAATAGGATTTTGTGAGTAAGCTTCTCCAAGGCTATAAAACTCAATGTATGTGTCTGAACAAAGAGTGGTGAAACCCATTGTGTAATTGGTGTCCTCAAGAGGCTCCTCTCACATTGTATTTAAGCATGAGGTTGCGCGAAGCTAGTTGCAAAGATAGCCCTCTAATACCTTCCTAGCATCAGAGATATTTCTGGGGTTATATTCGTATATGGTGGTTTCGCTAGTGTTGCTAGTGTCTTTACCTCCTTGAGAGGGTATGCTTTCGATATTTTGGGATTTACGACCCTACCCATATGGTCGGTCGGACCTGTGACTACTCTCAATATCATTGGTTATACCATGGTGACTTTAGTAACTTGGCTTAGGTAGCCACATAAGTTACTTGTAGGGGTTATTATGTAGGTACCCTAAGTCAGATAGGGATCAGACATCACACAGACTTTATGGAGTATTTTCTCTTCAGAGTAATCTAATCGACTGTGTTGTGAGTCCTATGACGGTCCTTATAGCTAGTTTTGTTACCTCTACTCTATTTTTTAGGAGCCTCATCCCCTTCTGGGAGAGGCATACATTCTTTAGTTCAGGAGGTACCTTCAACCATCATATCATGTTTGTGTGCATTGGACTTTAGCTTAATTTAGGAGTTTTCTCTTTGATTATTAGTTGGCCTTAGGATTTTCTATTGAATCTCATGTTCTGAGTCATCATGGAGCAATACCAGCCTCCCCACCAGTCTCTTCGTCTTTTGAATCAACCACAATGGTTTGGTCCTTTACCGAAGATGCCTTCTAAAATGCATAGAATTAATCAGCGTGGTACATATATCTCCACTCAAAATCATCCTACCATGAGTACAGAGTCAGATATGAATGTTTTAGGAAGCCCTTCGACTCCAACATCCTCTATGATTAGTGGGGTCCCCTCAACTCCCTTATCATCAGTTTTTTGGATTCCATAAGCTCCCTCACCTAATGATACCAAGCCCATGGTCTCTTCCCATCCCATGGGAACAAATACTTATGTATTACTGAGAGGTACATTGAATCATAGTACTCATTCCATGCCTTGGGCCTCTAATCCTTTCTCTTTTGGTATGTCAAACATGACTTCGCACTTGTCATCCTTCATTTTTCCATCTCATGTGAATCCTAGTTTTGGGTATGGGGGAATGATGCCTCCTTATACTCTTTTTTTGTTTGGTGGGGGTCATATCCCTCAACCAAATCCCACGGTAGGAGGTTGGAATCCTCCCTTCTCTAGACCTAATCCTAGCTACACTTTTTCAAGATCAAGTTCTTAAATGGGTGGTCCTTCTACTTCTTATATCCCATCCATCCATCCTTCTTCCTCTATGCCTATTCCTATGAATTATTTTCTCATGGAAAACCTCCCTCTTAACTTTGGTGTTTCATCTAGAGGGATTCAAATTTATAGTATGGGAAACCCCCTGAAAAAATTTATGTCATCTACGAGAAACATATATCCTCATATGAGTAATACTTATCATGTTGCTTTCTCCTCGCAAGTGGCTTCCTTGGTAATGATGACCTTACAAACTTTTATGAATAATTTTGGAGGAGGATATTATCCTACCAGAAAGGGCCATGGTGTATAATGGAACCCTTCTTGGCCTACAATATCTTAAAACCAGTCTTTCTCGGGACCACAGTCTCAGATGTTGCAACCAATCCCTACAAGTCACGCTGGAAGCACAAGTCCAGTCACTGTGATTCATACTGGAATTAAGTCAAAAAACTCTACAAGTCATGTTGGAGACCTGAAACCAACCTATGCTAGTCATGTTGGAGACCTGTATCCATCCTCTGCAAGTCATGTTGGGGGAAAGAAACCAACCATTGCAAGTCATGCTAGAGGAACGACTCTAGTCACTACTATTCTCACTGGAAAAACATCACCAACCTCTTGAAGTCATGTTGGAGATCAGCTACTATCCTCTGCAAGTCATGCGAACAACATTTCACCAGCCACTGCAAGTCATGCTGGGGGAAGTGATACAATCGAGAATACTAGATGTAGAGGGCATAAGCCCAAGTTACTTTGTAGACTTTGCAAAGGAGGTCACCTAACTCATTTATGCCTTGTTATTGTCGTGGTACAAGAAGCGCGATCCTCATCTGATGGCCCTTCAGTTCATGAGTCATCTTCGATTTCCCATCAATCTAATCCTTCTTTGGTTGATGCAACGGTCGTGTCGATGCAATCTTCATCTAACACCATCTTGTTTTGGGGGGTGATGCATCTATTGACCATGTTGTCTCACATCCTATTCAACCGACAGTTAAAGAAGTGGTCATGTCGATGCAATATTCAGATGATCCCACTCTTCTCTTGGAGAGTGACAAATATAAGGAAGTGACATTGTCGATGAAATCTTCGGTCAATCCCACTCTTCTTTTGTGGGGTGATGCATCTTTCATTCATGTCCTTAGAATTTCCAGTATGTAAATTTTGAACAAGTTGTGTGAATTCCACTTTCTTTGAGTACACTCCTTCCAAGTTCTAGGATGGTTTCATTTGATTGGAATGATCTTGTAGAGCATCTCCTTCCTTCTTTTGCACCCTTCTAGATAATGGGCATTCATCAATGTACTATACATGAAGGATCCTCTGCAATAATTCTATCCTCCTCATCTTGGAAATATTTGTGTTCTCCCAAGATTGTGTCAGCTACCAGTGAGTTGTTGGATTTCAAAAAGATACCTACGTGGAAGCCCTAGCCTCCCCCTATAGGCATGAGTAATATGGTGTTTCCTCTTGAGTATGATCTTGTTGCTTGTTAGGCCTTGAGCCCTCGTATTTGGGAGCTTCCAAGTCCCAGTTTTATGGATGTTGAGTTTCCTTCATATGAGGCTAACCTTGAAGCTTTGATTTTGGATTTTTGACCTCTCCTTGAACTCAAAACTTTACAAGTTGATTACCAAAAAATACCTTGGTCTAGACCTAGCAATAGGCCCTACCTAGAGAACTATTATGCATAAGACGCAATGTTGTGCAGTCCTTTGTACATATTTTACTTTTAGGTTTTATTGTTTTCAAGTTTTGTATCCCTTAACACATGTGTTATCAAAGGTTTCTATATTAGACTTATTAACTTCTGAGTTAGTGTTTTTGGTCTTATATATAGGACTTTGGAGACATTTTATTTGGTACGTTTCTTTATGTATATCCATTCTAACAGGTCATGATATCGAAACTGGAATATAGGTTAGATGTTCCCCTCCATGCATTTTTGAATTATCTATTTCTTCTATCATTTTTCCTTAAGATCGAACCCACTGAGTTGCAGAATGGAACCTTCTATGTTGTTTAGAAGTGTTGTAATTCATGTGGTAGATCCTACTTTCTATGGGCATCCTATATTATCTCCCCTTTGCATTTTGGCACCCATGTTGTAAGTTCTCTATTAAGCTCGGGAGTCCATTATAGCCCCACTATGAAATTGTGTTTGAACCTCATTTTTTTACAAAATATCATTTTGACCACTACATATGGGACTCTCGTTAAGTCTTGGCTAAGCTCTTTTATAACTCCCCCAAAAAATGAAAAGATTGTTGAGTGTACTTGTCTCTTTCACAATCGATAAATGGCTTTGAAAGGATGTCTATTTTAGTATAATTTTAACCCTTTTCTGGACCAAGTAGACTACTTACAAAAAAGGAATACTCTAGTCACCACTAGCTAGAAGAGTTCTCCTAGGTATTATTTTGTACTTTTCGGGCCTAAGGGACTGACATCTATGAAAAAAGATACTCTTTGAGTTAAGTTGTAATCACATACCATTGTCCTACTTGCGTTTTTTAGTCTAATGTTGGATCCCTCTTTCTCATTATAAGCCTCTTTCCCCATCAGTTCTCATCATTATCCAAGTAGTGGCTTTCATATATCCTTTGCAGCTTGACAAACCTTTACCCATAGAAGGAAACATCCCCCCAAGTGTCCATGTCCCGCATGCAGTCCATTTCATTGAGCATAGATATGTTCCATTGCTTGGAACTAGTTTCTTACTTGCAACACTCATTTCCTCTCCTATATCATAGCATTTATTTTACTATGAAAAAAACAAAAAAAGACAGGAGGGAAAAGAATATTATCTCCTATTGGCAGCAGTTGTGTCACCTTTGAAAAGAGAAAAAACTCTTGAGTTCATTTCATCCAAGGTTTGGGTTTATCATGACCTTAGGAAGTTGAACTCGTTACTCAGAGTCTACTCCTCTTACTAGTTATTATTTCAATCCCTATGGAGAGTTTTTTTATGCCTATTACGTCACAAAATTTTGTCAATGATCAGTGTTAAGTCTATGTTTCCTGAGTTATCCATCTGTTTCATCCTCTTGTTCAAACAAAGTATAATCATGTGTCATCCATTCCTTAGAACTCTTGAATTTTCATGTCGGTCATATCCTTACAAGTGAATCTCAGTGTCACATGAAGTTGTTGTCCTACCTTGCACTCTGGGCCTACTTTAATTATTGGTAGGTAACCTTGAACCTAGTAGATGACATATCCTCATTGGTCATTGACTGGGGGGTTTCCCTTGTGTTCGATGACAAGAAATATATTCACACATTGGGATTCGTGTAGTCTCTTGAATTCTATTAGCCCTATTGGTGGTTTCCTCACCTTTGTCAACAGTTTTCATTATTGTCTGCTATTCAGAGGGTCTCTTTCATTTACTACTCACATCTGCTGCATGTGAGAGATGAACATGGTCATTGGTTCATGAACATCCTATTTGCATGATATCCTCTTAGTCATCAAGCTATTTATTTATACATTGCACTGGATGATGAGAGATTACTTAATTCTCTCCTTTCAACGAGTCTCCTTCCATTGACTTCAGCTCATCTATTCTAGAATCGATATCTAGAGTCCTATGAGTACCTAAAGGATTGTAGTCATCAGTGGCAGGTTCTCCTGCCATCGAAAGTTGAGAATACATCAATGTCCCCTTGTCGACGGATTCTTCAAGTGTTCGACATCAACACCCCTGTTCACACTTGTTGAATGTACCTGGTGCCTTGACACCTACTTTCATTATCGGTGGGTTGTCTCACATTTGTTAACAATATACCTCAATGAATGACAGGTATTCAAAAGAAGTCTTATTGTGTTTGACTTCAAATCCTTTATTCACATAATGTAGATTTTCAACTTCAACAAATAGTGTAGAATACCTCCAATTTATAGTAGCATCACCCCATATCTATTGTTCTCTTTCATTAGACTAGTACCTGTAAGACTTTAGTGATCATGGAATATTATATCGTAATCCATTGTATACAGGTATCTTTTGTTGATTTTGAGACTAGAATCCATTGTGTCTTGTTTGTGACTATGATATCCTATGGCATATGTCCACTTTGTATTGCCTATTCATGGCCATAAAAAAATATTTGATATATATCCACATGGATCTGTCGTGTAATTCAGATTGGCATCCATGTGTACAGAGTAAATATGAATTTTAATATTCCCATGAGTAACTAGTTCTTCCAGTTGAGTCTTCATTACTCCACTTTTGGGAATTATAATGTATTTCAGACATCGTATATACTCCTATGACCTCACACATTAGGGGTCATATGTTATATAAAAAAATTCCACACTCCCTGCATCTTTCTTTGATGGCCTTCTATTTCCCTCTACAAACTTAATTTCCCTTTTTTCTCACTCCAGAGTCAAAAAATAAATATTTCCATACACGCGATCCATAGTTAGACAACTCGTGTATATGTAGGTTTCTCCATTACAACCTGTGTACATCAGGTTTTGTGCTCAAAAATTAAAAAATATGTCGAGCTTTCATGCCATGTCACGAGATCCATGATCCTTGACCTTCCATATACTGGAATTGATCCTACTCGACCCTTCAATTCCATTTGAAGGCTATAAATTGAGCCATATACAAGCCTTGAACATGATTCATCATTGAGAGCAAAGAGACTCTAGAGAAACTTCACCTCATATTGAGTCTGGATCCATTTGTCCTTGAAAGTCTGAACTTCTTGTGTTCATCCCCTAAGCTCTTCCTATATTGAGATGGAGAACCTCATTGACTCCTACAACTTGTGAGCTTGCCTTTTTAGAGGATTGAAGTGGTGAAGGCCCAGCTAGAGGGAATTAGTTTCTCAGTTCTAATATGTGTCGTTACAAAAGTTTTTCATCTATGTACTTTTGATGATTACATTAATAGAAATACTCTTTTCTAGTCCAATTACATATTGCAAATATTTGCATCACTTTCCATGGGCGTATTTGTTATGTATGTTAATGGATTGTGCTAGTTTATATGCTAACATTATATATCATTTCCACATGCTTGTGTTTCTTGGTTGTTGAGGACAAGTTGCAAGCATAAATATTTGGGTCGTGTGCTCAACTGTGGTATTCTTCAGTCATCCGGACAAGGTAGTCTTCTAGCCTTCTCTTTTTAGTATTTTCATTTATATAGCATACTTGAGATTAGAGTTGATTTCTAGGTGTCATTTTGTCTATTGTGGTTTTCCCCTAGCCATAGAAAGATTTTCCTCGTAACAATTTGAAGAAGAGGTCTGTGAAGAAAGTTACCAAGAAGACCCTGATGAATTTTCTCATCTTGAAGGCCTAGATGAGACATTGGTGTCTACTTTCGCTCTTGAGGAAGACGAAGTTAAACAGTCTTGCAAAGAAGTAATTAGATCCAATGATGTATTTATATTCATGGAGTATCCATCAGATATAGTTGACCACCGTATCGATGATTCCATACATGTTGGGAGACATGGATAGGACCTGGGTTATAGCATTTTTTATAAGGAACCCATTTACGACATTGAGGGTAGCTCTCAAATTGTTGATTTGTCACCTTCAATGAGTTGGTATTCATATTTGGATGATCCAGGCATTTGGTGGATGGATGATGATATGAGCATAAATTGGTCTCATCCATCCAAATGTGACTTTTTTTCGCATACTCATGATTATTTCCAGCCATACCTTGGTATTTTTTATGCATATACTTTTGAGCACTCAGATCTGTTGAATGGTAAACATTTTCAACCTTCTCTGTGCTCAAAATTTGATGGACATGAGGATATGGGTTTTCGACAGGGAGTTGCAGATGAAAAGGCAACATATTTTGAGTGTGGGAAAATATTTTTTCTCTAGACCTGAGGTTGTTCTTTATTTCATATTTTCCTCTCTCATAAATCATAGATTCTTCTTGGGATTTCTCATCTCCTCTTGGATTTTGAAGACTAGTGGTATTATTCTAAGTGAATATGAAGATGAGACATCATCTACATGAAGTGGTCCTCTTCATGGATGGATTGATCAGGCTTTTTTCCATTCTTTCCAACAGGATTTTCTCCCTCCCACCCACCTCCATGAGTTCCCTTCTATGACTGATCACATGTTTATTTATACTCATGATTATTTTTTGCTTAACATATCTTTTTTATGTCATGTGATTAAGCATAGGGGGAGACATCTAGGTGAAATTTTGAGCAGGTGGTTGCACTGGTTGAACGATTTCATCTTATATCACTAAGCATTTGCCTTCTACAGGTCTGGGGCCCCAGGTAAGTAGGTAGGTCATTTTTCTTTCTTGCATTTGCATTTTGTGTGTTCATGGTAGTTTGATTGAATTTATTTAGATTTTAATGTTCATGATTTATTTACATATTTATTAATTTTCATCTATGCATTGTTGATTTCTTACATTTGCTTGAATCATGTTACATGTTAGTTAGAAATTTTTGAAAAAACACAATTTTATTTTTAATGCATAGTTCGATTTTTGAAAATTTCGATCTAATGAATAAAGGGATGAGTGCACCACCCTCTATATCCAACATTTTTTTTGTTTAATTGTGCGTAGGCATAGGTATTACGAGGATATTTTGAGGTTCTCATTTACTCTATGGAAAGCATGTGTCCCTGAGTAGGAGCCATATGTTATTCCTCCATTCCTAGGGATAACTAAGGAGATGATATCTCGAGGCCCATAGGTTGCATACATAGAGTTTTGAGAGGCATATTAGTAGACAGATCCCTTCACTCATCATGCATCACCATCTGATCAATGGAAGAAACATCCACCACACCCATCTTATCCCATAGAGGACAACAAGTCTTGCTTCATGAGGTAACAAGCAGGTGTCATGGTAAGTATCATTTTAATATTTGAGGCATTTGAACATGTTGCAAAGGATCCTTTCTTGATTTTGAAAATGTTTTCTTGGAACATATTCCTTTTGCCTCATTTCACCTTAGTGGTAGACATGTTGTCCTAGTAAGTGAGTTTCCATCAGGAAAAGGGTTGCTACTAGGGGGTCTCCTGGAAGGGTCATCGTACCATTAATGCACATACTTATCACTTTCCATATTTCTTCCCTTTTGTTTCCCCATCTTTTGGGTTTTCTGTCATATTGACCCAATAAGGGATTATACCTCATTTCATGGGAATAAGGGACTAAACACCTAGAGGTATATTGTAGTTTCTATAAAAGAATAAGAAACTAATTCTGAAAATAAAGTGAACACAACAAATGAGGACCATCAAAAGTCGGTCCAACTTGAGCTCTACCTACTCTGTGCGCGCCCCAGTACCAAACTGAAAATGCTAAATCCTAACAACCTTATAAATGGAACTATAAAATTACAAATAAATGAAAGCAAGGATTAGGAAGATGGCTAAAAAGGGGTCTAGGAAATATAACATCTACATAGTTGGTAACTCAAGAGTAAGTGCACCCTTTACAAAGGCACCCATAAATGAGACAATATGATCCCTTGTATATCAAGACACCCCATGCCTAGAAGTCACAAACCCCATCCACCTCATGCTCTTTACATGACTTAGAGAGGGTCCTCTTGCGAGACAATCCTTGACTTGGGGGATGATCTACCCAATAGGTCACCATGACAACCCTCCCATACTTAAATTTCGCAAGTTGTATAAGATCTTTGAGAATTTGTTTATTTTGAAAGGGGAGGATTTGATCCACATGTATGGGTGGTTATTTTATTAAATATGTCTTACCTAGAATGATGTTTGTGACTTGTGGACCCTTGGAGGGCATACTTGTTTATCTTTATAGGACCTTTCAAGTGAAAGATTGATCATGGAGGCACAAGGTTTCTTGAGCCTTCATTGGGGCATGAATCACACGGATTAGATGATGCACCCCCTCCCATTAGACACTTGGGAGGATGAATGTTTCCTTTGGAGGAACTTGGACACCATGAGCTGAGTATATACTAGCCCCTTGCACCACAATGTTGGCCTTGGAGGTCCTGAAATATCATCTTCTATGTCGTAGGCATCACATGGAAGTTAGGGTTTTTTATGGGGTTCTCATGGTTGATGGTGATGTGATATGATTCGATGGAGAAAGATACACTTGGAATTCACTAGAGCACTTGGTGGCAGGGCACATGGACTTTTGAGATCAAAGGGCTCAAAGTCTCTCGTGGAGGCCTAACGTCACCCTTTAGGGCATGATGTCACCCCTAAAAGGGGAATTTCTTTATGTATTTTCTAATTTTAAGTTGTAAAAGGGAAAATAGAGGAGGTAGGCCTCCCTAATTTGTTCTTGAAATTTTAAAAAGTGGAAAAATTGGTTTTGAGTGACCTTGCATAAATAAAGGTCACTCCCTTTTCTTTTATCATTATGTGCTTGAGAATTACATACTTTCTTGGCTGACATGTTCATCATACTTGGCCAAATCATTGTATCTCTCTCTTGATGCTATTTATTTTTCTATTGGAAGGAGGGATAAGGGACTATATCTTGATGCTTGTATCTTTGCAAATGTGATGGAATATTCTTGGTAAAGAAGGGTTTTTCATGTTATCTCTTGAAATTGGTAAGGAATTTTCTGCATATTGTGTTGTTTCTTCTTGTTTCAAGGTTAATTGTCTAAATATTTGGAGTAGTATAAGGATATACACTCTCCACCAAGATATATATTTATTTTTCATTGAAGAAGCTATTTAGCCAAGGTTGCTACAAGGAGTAAAAGGGCTTACACCCTTGTAGATTTTCCTTGCCAGGTTTTGTTTGCTCTAATGAGTAAAAAGGATTACACCCCTAGAGATGTAACAATCCCTATCTCATACACAAGAGACTCCATTAACCAAATTGATAAGGTAATAATATACTTTCATTGGAGCTTGTATATTCTTGCATTAGTATATGTGAATTTTTTAGATGTTGCAAATGTTCAAGTTGGATCTATTTCTACATGTTATAGGCTTTCTTGTGCCCTAGGGGCATCTTGATTGGCCATGTAATTCTTATTTATCATGAAAATTGATGATACATCCAATAGGGATGCATAAAACTTATTTTTTACTCACTATTATACTGCTAAAATCTACTTGCAAGCTGCCATTATTAATCTACTAGTTGTTGGCTATCTTTTGGGTGGATTGTTTGTCAATTTTGGTGGCTAGAATTTGTTGTTGTAGCAATTGATTGCTACAGTCATGATTTTCTTCTGTAGCAACTGATTGCTACAACCATTAGGCCATTACATAAATATCTGATAACACTACATAAAATCCCCCTAACCACCATCAAAATATTGCTTTAATCATTGGAACTTTAACTAGTCATTGCTAGCTTTGTTTCCAACACGTTGTACTTGATTTTGGGTGGTTATATATATATACTTCTGGAATTTGGCACAACAATATTACTTGTTGCATCTCCATTGATTTGAGGCTTCTATTATCATGTATTATCTTGTTTTGGATAGGGATAACATTGTTTTGTAGGCACATCATCTTTGGAAACCAATTACCCTCTCACAAGACTATTTCCCAATATTCATATTGAACCTCCTCAGTATATTCACCAAACTTATGTTGTGATAACCAATACTTAACATTTTTTTCGTCTCTATGTACTTATATGCCCAATAGTTTTTTTGTTGCTCCTAGATCCTTCATCAAAGTTCCTAGCCAATAGAGCCTTTAACCTGTTGATCTCAACCATGATTTTCTTGTAACAATCATATCATCAACATGACACCAAGATAATTAATATGTCAATGAAAAATTTAAAGTAAACACAATGATCATACGCACTTATTAAGAAACATTTTCTCACCATGAAGGAATCAAACATCGTGTACCACTTGCTGGTTAACTTAGGCCATACAATCATTCCTTCAATTTTCAAATAGATCTCCCTTTGTGATATTGATCAACTTCTAATTGTTTTGTGAGCATATCTATGTTAGTAATGATTTTATCTATGTTAGTGATGATTTTATGGGCAATAGGATCCCACAATTTAAATCCCTTGTCTCCATAATTATAACCAATAGAGATATACTTCCTTGAATGAATCCATCCAAGCCATCTAGGTGAGCCTTCACATCTCACCTTGGAACTAGTTTTAATGGAGTATGATAAGCCATTTTAAAGGATTCATTACATGCAATCCACGGGCTCTAAAAAAACAAGGCTACCAAAAAACATGTTCCTAAAACCATGAATCTTGACCTAACTTTCTCCCCTTTTAAAATTGACTTGGGGTTTCCCATGACCAAATCCATCCAAACCTCCCTCAAAGGTGTTGAAACAGACCTTGATTTTTGGTATTTTTTGAGTCTTTGCATTTTTCAAATTTTCTAAAACAAGAATTTCATCACCGATAAATTCGCGATGCCTTTTATTGTTTATTTTTGGAACTAAGAATGGAAAAAATCTAAACAAACATAAGTTTTCCAACACTATTTCAAACAATCTTTTAAACGGGTAGTAATTTATAATTTAAGTTTTAATTAAACCTAAAATCGGGATTCGAAGTTTCGCGCAAACAAATGTTTAATGCAAATCGAATTGCGAAATCCCAATCCCCGATTTCCCGATACTTTAAAACTTAATTAAAACATAATTTACTTAATTTAGAATTAAAAGGGTTTAATCATTAAGTTAATCACGTCGCGAAATCGGAATTCACGGTTTTATAAGAGAAAATAATCTTGTCATCGTATTTCTCGATTTCCTGATACTTTTAATCCTTAAGTAAATTTTTGAATTAATATAATCACCGCTAAGAATTATTAAGAGTTAATTAATTACATCGCAATATCGGGATTTGCAGTTTTGTGAGAAGCATGTTTCATGTCATTAGATTTCCCGAAATCCCGATCCCCAATTTTTCGATGAACGAAATCCCGAAAAGATCTAATCTTGATTAATTAAGATACAAAAAACGTTTTAATTTAAATAATACATCGTGATTTCGGCAATAGGAGTTCTTCGATGACACACTTTTAATTCTGAGTTTTTAGCCGAGTTTCAAAGAAGAGAATGCATTGAAGCGAGCCAAACATACCCTGACATGATTAAGGATGGGCCAGAGATGAAAACAATTTTAGGG
>JASDQU010735903.1:160828-173234 GCA_032191745.1 Picea mariana | reverse complement strand
TGTCGTGTAATTCAGATTGGCATCCATGTGTACAGAGTAAATATGAATTTTAATATTCCCATGAGTAACTAGTTCTTCCAGTTGAGTCTTCATTACTCCACTTTTGGGAATTATAATGTATTTCAGACATCGTATATACTCCTATGACCTCACACATTAGGGGTCATATGTTATATAAAAAAATTCCACACTCCCTGCATCTTTCTTTGATGGCCTTCTATTTCCCTCTACAAACTTAATTTCCCTTTTTTCTCACTCCAGAGTCAAAAAATAAATATTTCCATACACGCGATCCATAGTTAGACAACTCGTGTATATGTAGGTTTCTCCATTACAACCTGTGTACATCAGGTTTTGTGCTCAAAAATTAAAAAATATGTCGAGCTTTCATGCCATGTCACGAGATCCATGATCCTTGACCTTCCATATACTGGAATTGATCCTACTCGACCCTTCAATTCCATTTGAAGGCTATAAATTGAGCCATATACAAGCCTTGAACATGATTCATCATTGAGAGCAAAGAGACTCTAGAGAAACTTCACCTCATATTGAGTCTGGATCCATTTGTCCTTGAAAGTCTGAACTTCTTGTGTTCATCCCCTAAGCTCTTCCTATATTGAGATGGAGAACCTCATTGACTCCTACAACTTGTGAGCTTGCCTTTTTAGAGGATTGAAGTGGTGAAGGCCCAGCTAGAGGGAATTAGTTTCTCAGTTCTAATATGTGTCGTTACAAAAGTTTTTCATCTATGTACTTTTGATGATTACATTAATAGAAATACTCTTTTCTAGTCCAATTACATATTGCAAATATTTGCATCACTTTCCATGGGCGTATTTGTTATGTATGTTAATGGATTGTGCTAGTTTATATGCTAACATTATATATCATTTCCACATGCTTGTGTTTCTTGGTTGTTGAGGACAAGTTGCAAGCATAAATATTTGGGTCGTGTGCTCAACTGTGGTATTCTTCAGTCATCCGGACAAGGTAGTCTTCTAGCCTTCTCTTTTTAGTATTTTCATTTATATAGCATACTTGAGATTAGAGTTGATTTCTAGGTGTCATTTTGTCTATTGTGGTTTTCCCCTAGCCATAGAAAGATTTTCCTCGTAACAATTTGAAGAAGAGGTCTGTGAAGAAAGTTACCAAGAAGACCCTGATGAATTTTCTCATCTTGAAGGCCTAGATGAGACATTGGTGTCTACTTTCGCTCTTGAGGAAGACGAAGTTAAACAGTCTTGCAAAGAAGTAATTAGATCCAATGATGTATTTATATTCATGGAGTATCCATCAGATATAGTTGACCACCGTATCGATGATTCCATACATGTTGGGAGACATGGATAGGACCTGGGTTATAGCATTTTTTATAAGGAACCCATTTACGACATTGAGGGTAGCTCTCAAATTGTTGATTTGTCACCTTCAATGAGTTGGTATTCATATTTGGATGATCCAGGCATTTGGTGGATGGATGATGATATGAGCATAAATTGGTCTCATCCATCCAAATGTGACTTTTTTTCGCATACTCATGATTATTTCCAGCCATACCTTGGTATTTTTTATGCATATACTTTTGAGCACTCAGATCTGTTGAATGGTAAACATTTTCAACCTTCTCTGTGCTCAAAATTTGATGGACATGAGGATATGGGTTTTCGACAGGGAGTTGCAGATGAAAAGGCAACATATTTTGAGTGTGGGAAAATATTTTTTCTCTAGACCTGAGGTTGTTCTTTATTTCATATTTTCCTCTCTCATAAATCATAGATTCTTCTTGGGATTTCTCATCTCCTCTTGGATTTTGAAGACTAGTGGTATTATTCTAAGTGAATATGAAGATGAGACATCATCTACATGAAGTGGTCCTCTTCATGGATGGATTGATCAGGCTTTTTTCCATTCTTTCCAACAGGATTTTCTCCCTCCCACCCACCTCCATGAGTTCCCTTCTATGACTGATCACATGTTTATTTATACTCATGATTATTTTTTGCTTAACATATCTTTTTTATGTCATGTGATTAAGCATAGGGGGAGACATCTAGGTGAAATTTTGAGCAGGTGGTTGCACTGGTTGAACGATTTCATCTTATATCACTAAGCATTTGCCTTCTACAGGTCTGGGGCCCCAGGTAAGTAGGTAGGTCATTTTTCTTTCTTGCATTTGCATTTTGTGTGTTCATGGTAGTTTGATTGAATTTATTTAGATTTTAATGTTCATGATTTATTTACATATTTATTAATTTTCATCTATGCATTGTTGATTTCTTACATTTGCTTGAATCATGTTACATGTTAGTTAGAAATTTTTGAAAAAACACAATTTTATTTTTAATGCATAGTTCGATTTTTGAAAATTTCGATCTAATGAATAAAGGGATGAGTGCACCACCCTCTATATCCAACATTTTTTTTGTTTAATTGTGCGTAGGCATAGGTATTACGAGGATATTTTGAGGTTCTCATTTACTCTATGGAAAGCATGTGTCCCTGAGTAGGAGCCATATGTTATTCCTCCATTCCTAGGGATAACTAAGGAGATGATATCTCGAGGCCCATAGGTTGCATACATAGAGTTTTGAGAGGCATATTAGTAGACAGATCCCTTCACTCATCATGCATCACCATCTGATCAATGGAAGAAACATCCACCACACCCATCTTATCCCATAGAGGACAACAAGTCTTGCTTCATGAGGTAACAAGCAGGTGTCATGGTAAGTATCATTTTAATATTTGAGGCATTTGAACATGTTGCAAAGGATCCTTTCTTGATTTTGAAAATGTTTTCTTGGAACATATTCCTTTTGCCTCATTTCACCTTAGTGGTAGACATGTTGTCCTAGTAAGTGAGTTTCCATCAGGAAAAGGGTTGCTACTAGGGGGTCTCCTGGAAGGGTCATCGTACCATTAATGCACATACTTATCACTTTCCATATTTCTTCCCTTTTGTTTCCCCATCTTTTGGGTTTTCTGTCATATTGACCCAATAAGGGATTATACCTCATTTCATGGGAATAAGGGACTAAACACCTAGAGGTATATTGTAGTTTCTATAAAAGAATAAGAAACTAATTCTGAAAATAAAGTGAACACAACAAATGAGGACCATCAAAAGTCGGTCCAACTTGAGCTCTACCTACTCTGTGCGCGCCCCAGTACCAAACTGAAAATGCTAAATCCTAACAACCTTATAAATGGAACTATAAAATTACAAATAAATGAAAGCAAGGATTAGGAAGATGGCTAAAAAGGGGTCTAGGAAATATAACATCTACATAGTTGGTAACTCAAGAGTAAGTGCACCCTTTACAAAGGCACCCATAAATGAGACAATATGATCCCTTGTATATCAAGACACCCCATGCCTAGAAGTCACAAACCCCATCCACCTCATGCTCTTTACATGACTTAGAGAGGGTCCTCTTGCGAGACAATCCTTGACTTGGGGGATGATCTACCCAATAGGTCACCATGACAACCCTCCCATACTTAAATTTCGCAAGTTGTATAAGATCTTTGAGAATTTGTTTATTTTGAAAGGGGAGGATTTGATCCACATGTATGGGTGGTTATTTTATTAAATATGTCTTACCTAGAATGATGTTTGTGACTTGTGGACCCTTGGAGGGCATACTTGTTTATCTTTATAGGACCTTTCAAGTGAAAGATTGATCATGGAGGCACAAGGTTTCTTGAGCCTTCATTGGGGCATGAATCACACGGATTAGATGATGCACCCCCTCCCATTAGACACTTGGGAGGATGAATGTTTCCTTTGGAGGAACTTGGACACCATGAGCTGAGTATATACTAGCCCCTTGCACCACAATGTTGGCCTTGGAGGTCCTGAAATATCATCTTCTATGTCGTAGGCATCACATGGAAGTTAGGGTTTTTTATGGGGTTCTCATGGTTGATGGTGATGTGATATGATTCGATGGAGAAAGATACACTTGGAATTCACTAGAGCACTTGGTGGCAGGGCACATGGACTTTTGAGATCAAAGGGCTCAAAGTCTCTCGTGGAGGCCTAACGTCACCCTTTAGGGCATGATGTCACCCCTAAAAGGGGAATTTCTTTATGTATTTTCTAATTTTAAGTTGTAAAAGGGAAAATAGAGGAGGTAGGCCTCCCTAATTTGTTCTTGAAATTTTAAAAAGTGGAAAAATTGGTTTTGAGTGACCTTGCATAAATAAAGGTCACTCCCTTTTCTTTTATCATTATGTGCTTGAGAATTACATACTTTCTTGGCTGACATGTTCATCATACTTGGCCAAATCATTGTATCTCTCTCTTGATGCTATTTATTTTTCTATTGGAAGGAGGGATAAGGGACTATATCTTGATGCTTGTATCTTTGCAAATGTGATGGAATATTCTTGGTAAAGAAGGGTTTTTCATGTTATCTCTTGAAATTGGTAAGGAATTTTCTGCATATTGTGTTGTTTCTTCTTGTTTCAAGGTTAATTGTCTAAATATTTGGAGTAGTATAAGGATATACACTCTCCACCAAGATATATATTTATTTTTCATTGAAGAAGCTATTTAGCCAAGGTTGCTACAAGGAGTAAAAGGGCTTACACCCTTGTAGATTTTCCTTGCCAGGTTTTGTTTGCTCTAATGAGTAAAAAGGATTACACCCCTAGAGATGTAACAATCCCTATCTCATACACAAGAGACTCCATTAACCAAATTGATAAGGTAATAATATACTTTCATTGGAGCTTGTATATTCTTGCATTAGTATATGTGAATTTTTTAGATGTTGCAAATGTTCAAGTTGGATCTATTTCTACATGTTATAGGCTTTCTTGTGCCCTAGGGGCATCTTGATTGGCCATGTAATTCTTATTTATCATGAAAATTGATGATACATCCAATAGGGATGCATAAAACTTATTTTTTACTCACTATTATACTGCTAAAATCTACTTGCAAGCTGCCATTATTAATCTACTAGTTGTTGGCTATCTTTTGGGTGGATTGTTTGTCAATTTTGGTGGCTAGAATTTGTTGTTGTAGCAATTGATTGCTACAGTCATGATTTTCTTC
The DNA here is from genome assembly GCA_032191745.1 of Picea mariana. Classification (NCBI taxonomy): domain Eukaryota; kingdom Viridiplantae; phylum Streptophyta; class Pinopsida; order Pinales; family Pinaceae; genus Picea; species Picea mariana. The sequence continues at coordinate 168,166 of JASDQU010735903.1, read as the reverse complement.
TGTAGCAACTGATTGCTACAACCATTAGGCCATTACATAAATATCTGATAACACTACATAAAATCCCCCTAACCACCATCAAAATATTGCTTTAATCATTGGAACTTTAACTAGTCATTGCTAGCTTTGTTTCCAACACGTTGTACTTGATTTTGGGTGGTTATATATATATACTTCTGGAATTTGGCACAACAATATTACTTGTTGCATCTCCATTGATTTGAGGCTTCTATTATCATGTATTATCTTGTTTTGGATAGGGATAACATTGTTTTGTAGGCACATCATCTTTGGAAACCAATTACCCTCTCACAAGACTATTTCCCAATATTCATATTGAACCTCCTCAGTATATTCACCAAACTTATGTTGTGATAACCAATACTTAACATTTTTTTCGTCTCTATGTACTTATATGCCCAATAGTTTTTTTGTTGCTCCTAGATCCTTCATCAAAGTTCCTAGCCAATAGAGCCTTTAACCTGTTGATCTCAACCATGATTTTCTTGTAACAATCATATCATCAACATGACACCAAGATAATTAATATGTCAATGAAAAATTTAAAGTAAACACAATGATCATACGCACTTATTAAGAAACATTTTCTCACCATGAAGGAATCAAACATCGTGTACCACTTGCTGGTTAACTTAGGCCATACAATCATTCCTTCAATTTTCAAATAGATCTCCCTTTGTGATATTGATCAACTTCTAATTGTTTTGTGAGCATATCTATGTTAGTAATGATTTTATCTATGTTAGTGATGATTTTATGGGCAATAGGATCCCACAATTTAAATCCCTTGTCTCCATAATTATAACCAATAGAGATATACTTCCTTGAATGAATCCATCCAAGCCATCTAGGTGAGCCTTCACATCTCACCTTGGAACTAGTTTTAATGGAGTATGATAAGCCATTTTAAAGGATTCATTACATGCAATCCACGGGCTCTAAAAAAACAAGGCTACCAAAAAACATGTTCCTAAAACCATGAATCTTGACCTAACTTTCTCCCCTTTTAAAATTGACTTGGGGTTTCCCATGACCAAATCCATCCAAACCTCCCTCAAAGGTGTTGAAACAGACCTTGATTTTTGGTATTTTTTGAGTCTTTGCATTTTTCAAATTTTCTAAAACAAGAATTTCATCACCGATAAATTCGCGATGCCTTTTATTGTTTATTTTTGGAACTAAGAATGGAAAAAATCTAAACAAACATAAGTTTTCCAACACTATTTCAAACAATCTTTTAAACGGGTAGTAATTTATAATTTAAGTTTTAATTAAACCTAAAATCGGGATTCGAAGTTTCGCGCAAACAAATGTTTAATGCAAATCGAATTGCGAAATCCCAATCCCCGATTTCCCGATACTTTAAAACTTAATTAAAACATAATTTACTTAATTTAGAATTAAAAGGGTTTAATCATTAAGTTAATCACGTCGCGAAATCGGAATTCACGGTTTTATAAGAGAAAATAATCTTGTCATCGTATTTCTCGATTTCCTGATACTTTTAATCCTTAAGTAAATTTTTGAATTAATATAATCACCGCTAAGAATTATTAAGAGTTAATTAATTACATCGCAATATCGGGATTTGCAGTTTTGTGAGAAGCATGTTTCATGTCATTAGATTTCCCGAAATCCCGATCCCCAATTTTTCGATGAACGAAATCCCGAAAAGATCTAATCTTGATTAATTAAGATACAAAAAACGTTTTAATTTAAATAATACATCGTGATTTCGGCAATAGGAGTTCTTCGATGACACACTTTTAATTCTGAGTTTTTAGCCGAGTTTCAAAGAAGAGAATGCATTGAAGCGAGCCAAACATACCCTGACATGATTAAGGATGGGCCAGAGATGAAAACAATTTTAGGGATGATGTACATGGAGCTTATGCCACAGCTTCCTTAAATGAATATATGGTTTATGTAGCAATGATGTTATGTAGACTTTTTGAGAGAAAGGATCCTTGTCACTTTCATGTAGATTGGACACCTTTTTTAGAGGAAGTTTCAGAGGGACGCAGTTTTAATTGGCACAAAATTTTGTCAAATAACCTCACATCAGAGGTTGTGAATTACAAAGCAGCTAGGTCAAAAGGACAACCAGTGTCTTTTTATATGTCAGCTTATATCATGGATGCCATTTGTTTTATGACTCCTTTCCCATTAATGAATTGGAGTTGGAATGTTTCTTGCCCAGAACCTGTTCATAAATACCACTCAGCTCTCTGGGAAGAAAATGCAAAAAATGTTTTTTATGAGGTTTGTCATTATGTAATTATCCCTCTGCACAAAATATTCTTTGGATGCAAACCTCCTCGCATTTCTAATACCATTATAGAAAACCTTAAGTGAGTTGCTGACTAGTTCATTGAGGAAAATTTTTCCTATGTTAGGGTTTATGGTTGTTCCATTCTGCCTCATGCACTCCCAAAAATTCTACCAGACGGGTTGATATGCAGAGAAGTGGCTTATCAGTTAGTCAAGGGTGGTATTAGGCCATCTTTTCTTGTTTATATCGGAAAATTCATTTTGTTAAACTTAGGCCATTCTAAGGCAGAGGCCAAGTTGTTGGATGAAGTGAAGTTAGCAAGCATAGATCACAGGAAACACGACCCGTACCAAATAATCAGTCGGCATTACATACAATGTAATTTAAAAGCATATGAACATGAAATTTCAGTTTATGATGATGTTTTCAAAAATGTTAAGTCTTATGAGGAAGTGCAGAACAGAGTGCAAGCCTTGTCACCTGATGCACAGGTGGGGTTTGCATCTTTGCAAAGACATAGACGAAGCTATCTGCCAAAGATTTTACAAGGTGAAATGTCAACTTCATTGCCAGAGCAAGAAACAACTCCTCCAGGGTTCTAAACTAATATTCAGGATAAGTCAAGAGACCAAGATAAGCTGAAAGATCCTGAAATACCTCCTCAGAACATAGAGAGTTCTTAGACAAAAGAACCAGAAACAGGAAAGGGACAAGGACGGGAAACAAGTCCAATAGTTCTTGATGATATTCCAGAAAATGTTGGAGGAACAGCTTCAAAGGAACTTGGCAGTCCTATCACAGCATTGACTCCACTACAGTCTACTTTCGGAACCCCTCATGAAGGATTCCTATATGTAAGTGACCTAGAGCCAATCTCCAGAGATGAAATCCCCTCATCTGATTATTTTTTTAGTAAAAAATGAAGAGCTATCTTGAAACAGGAAATTCATCCTGTAGGAGAAAGAACGATCAAAAGACATAAAATTATCATTGATGGAAAGAAACTCAATGAAGGAGAATTCGCTACAGAGTTAGCAGGAACCATGAGTGTTATAGCATCAGCTAACATGTATTCCGTAGGAAATCTAACAACTATGCTTGAGCAAAAGGATCAAGAAATAATGCAGTTGCAGGATAGATTAAAGGAAAATGAAAGAATTATTGGCTGGGGAATACAAAAGGGTCTAGAACAAGATAGACTCAAAGACATCCAAGAAATACAAAAGCTGAATAAAAATTTGGATGAGGCAAAACACATGATACAGGTTACTCAAGAACAGGTTCAAAAGCTGAGCGATGAAAATAAATTTTTGCAAGATAAGATTATTTCAATTACTAATCAAGTAATTGAAATTGAACATTTTAGGACGCAAGCATCAGAGATATATGAAAACATAGAAGAAGAACAACAGAAAATATTCTGTAATCTGGAAATCATCCAGAACTATTTTCATGATTCAAATAGGTCTATGGAAAAGGTAGTTCAGAAAGAAAGAGAAGCTAAAGCAGCAAGGAATTCTTTTCAAAAGGTAATAACTTCTTTACAAAAAGAAGAAATTGGAAAAAACCAGAAATTATCCATTTCAGAACAGGTAAAAGGAGATATAATGATAAAAGTTTGGGAATCAAAATTGGCAGAATATAAAGGAATTACAAAAGGAATTAATGAAGATTGTCAAAGGATCTTCAATCTTATTGAAAAAGATTTAGTAAATATCGGGACAGATGATTTTTCTGAGTTATTGGGCGAAGTCAACATTGCCAGGTATTAGCTGAAGTCAAAAGAAGAACTCGAAGAAAGGAAATCACAAATTTCAAATATTAATTCGGTAAACATTGCAGAAATAGATAAGTGGATGATAGATTCAAGTTCAAAGTTGGAAAAGGTTAAATTCACAGAGAAAACAATAGAAAGCCAGTTGCCAGGCTTACAGAGAAGATTTTTCTCTTTCGAAGCAAATGAAATACCTGAGGCTCCTAGGGTTTTGGTAAATGTTTTGGGGAAATATGTTCAATGCGTTGAAGCAGAAAAGGAAAGTTCATCAATGCAAATTTAAAATTTTGTAAATCTTTTTATTTTTTAGAATTTTGAAAGAAATTGTAAACGGTTGACATTAGTTTATGTAACCGTAATATTAGGAGGTTGGTTAGTTACCAACGAAAAAATTTGATAGAAAGGTATAAATATAGTTTCAAAAGGCTAAAAAGAGGCTTCATAAATTTTGGAGAAGGCCAATTTTTGTAATATCAACTTTGAAGTTCATCGGAATATAAACTGCAAACAAGATTCTGGATCCTGCAATTTTGTGACTATGTTTCTTCCCCTGTTTATCATGCTTTGTTAAATCTTCCTCTTAATGTGTGTTTCTAACAAGTAAATCAATTTGAAGTTATATACATTGTTATTTATTGTTTCAGATTGGTTTGGATGTTGAATGTATTACAGTCTTTCCTCTGAAATTACTTTAGTAATTTTAAGACCTGTAAACCTTCTGTTCCTTAATATTTAATTCTGTTAGAAATCTTGTTTTTCTTTCATCATTGTTAATTGAAATATAAGATTCTTTCTGGATAAAAGCCTTATATTTCTCTGTATTGTGTTTCATTGTTTACAATTTCAAAATTGTTACGAAACCAGGAAACGGCCTTGATTGTGTTTTTACATTACTGTTTTAGATTTTAAAGTTGTTTCATTAATATCATCTCTAAAAATCTGAAGTAATCAATCGATAAAAAACCCATTTACAAACCTTTAAAACCCTATCACCCATGACAGTTCCTAACGGCAGACAACCTAACGTAGAACCTGGTCTTCAGGATCAAACCAGCATTGCAGTAAACTTATTTAACACTATTCTACAAACAGCGACCAATAGGACTGAGTTAGAAAGATCATGGGTTTCTATTGAACGTGACATTAGCATCCAAGAGCAATGGGAAGCAAGACAGAGACAGTTGAGAAACTGAATTTGATCTATTCTTTCTTTGTTCTTTATTTCAAAACCTTCTTATAAAAACCTTTTTTCGGATCCCTTAACGGTATGTTTTATAGCCTTAAAACATAAACTCACGAACAAAATCTTTTTGGCGCCGTTGTTGGGGAACGAAGAAACGAATCATTTCCCTGGGAAGAATGACATTGACACTTTTGTTGTTGATAGTGAACAAGAACAGAAAACTTTATAAGGCTAAATTATCTTTCACTTGGCGACTCCACATTAAATAAACTGGCTAGTAGCCGTAAGAACACTAGAAAAAACCCGGATAGAAAACAGACCTCGCCAGTCTCTAATTCAAAAAAAAATTTAAAATCAAGAAAATAAATTAAACAAATCCTTTTATCAACTTATTCTACAGATCAGCCTAATTTTACACAATCAAATTCATCAGAAACTTTTGAACGATCACTTTCGCTTCCCCCCTCTTTTGACACTTTTTCTTTTCCCGAAGTTTCATCTCCAGTTTTCCAAGAATCTTCTCCACACACTATCCCAACTTCAGTCCCAAACCTAACCATGGTGGCGCAAGGAGGTGTTGGAGCTGGAGGTGGTGCTCCTGGAGGTGGTCAAGTACCACTTCCTGGGATTTTTTCCAAAGTGGCTGCTAGATATGCCCCCCTAGTTCTTCCTGTTCCTCTTCATGATCTCCCAGAGAACTATATAAAGAGCCTCCCAAAATTTACAGGGGAGGGTGATTTGACTTCACAAGAACATATCAACTTTTTCAATGAATTTGCAGATATACTTGGAATAGAACATGAAGATGTTTATTCCAGATTACTTGTTCAAACTTTTGAGGGACAGGTGAGAACCTGGTTTCGATCCTTACCAGATAGATCGTTAAGATCTTATGAAGAGCTTGAGATTGCATTCATCAGACAATGGGGTGAGAGGAAAGATCACCTCTACTATCTAACCGAATTTGGAGCCCTAAAAAAGAAAAACTCTGAGTCAGTGCTGGAATTCACACAAGGTTCAATAAATTATACAATAAAATTCCAGCTGAAGTTAAACCTTCACAACCTTTAGCCAAAGTAACTTATGCTGGTGCTTTTGATCCTGACTTTGCTTTACTATTGAGGGAGAGAAGATCATTAKATCTCTCTAAAATGCAAGATGATGCAGTTGAAATCGAATCTAATATGATGGCATCAGGGAAGCTTAAAGCAAAGACTGAAAATGTAACTAAAGAAAATAAAAAATTCAAAGAACAAGGTGGACCTTTAGGGTCGGGAAAATATTCTGGAGATAAATTAGAAGAATGGCTAGGGTTATTCGAGAACTTTCAAATGAAATTTCGAAAATGGAGCTAGAAAAACCTAGAAGAGATAATTTTCCCAGAAAAGATTTCCGAAAAAATCCTGAACCTCAGGGACCACATAAAACCATGAAAAATGAAGATCAAAAAATTCAAGCACCCTTTAAAAGTGAAGATTATATTGGAGAAGAAGATTTTGGCGATTTTGAAGAATTGGATGAAGATATTAGTAATCTTGGTGATGATAATAAGTCTCCTTATTTATCTAAACAAGATTATGAAGCATCTTTGATTAAAGAAAGTAAATCAGAAGATAAAGTTAACAATAATGTCACTGATGATTATACATATCAAAGTATTGCAGATGATATTATTGTTGACTTACAAGGAAAATATAATCTGAGACCAAGAAATAAAAAACTCCCTGATGTTCAAACAAAAAACGGTTTGTTGAGAAATGATATCGATGAGGTAAACCCAAAAGTTGCAGATAAACAGTCTGCAAAAAGAAATACAACTGATAACCCTGTATAGTTAGAAATAGTAGGAAGAACCCCTGTAAATACACAAGCTCCGATAAAAGAAAATAAGGTTACATCACAACGTAAAACTAAGAAAAAAGTTATGGAAGCCCCACACATTGAGAATGACAAGGCCCTAGGCAACTTTAACTTGGAAAATGAAATAAGCAAGATCAAAATTCCTATCCCCCTTGTCGAATTAGCTAAAAATCCAGTATACCGAAAACAAATAGCCAAAATGATTAATTTTTCTGAAAAGGAAAGTCA
>JASDQU010735903.1:129840-150191 GCA_032191745.1 Picea mariana | reverse complement strand
TGTCCTAGAAAGATAGTCACAGATAATGCACAGGCTTTCAAGTCTATGGCAATGGTCAGCTTTTGCCAAAAATATAATATTGTGCTAGGACATTCCATAGCATACTATCCACAAGGAAATGGTCTGGCTGAATCTTCTAATAAGAGTTTGATTAGTATAATTAAGAAAGTCTTAAATGAAAATAAAAAATCTTGGCATTTACATTTAAAGTATGCTTTATGGGCAAATCGGATAGGCATGAAGAAGTCTATCGGTACTTCACCATTTCAAATGGTTTATGGGAAAGATGTAGTATTGCCCATAAACTTAGCACTTCCTATGATGAAACTGTGGCAGGATGAGAAGGAAGAGCCAAATCCTCTCACTAGAAGGATAAACCAACTGATTGAAGTTCAGCAGCATAGGGATGTAATAGATGAAAAGCTACAGAAGTACCAGGATAATATGAAGATTTTATTCGATCGCAAGGCCAAGAAAAGGAACTTTCTCTGAGGAGATCTAGTTTTGAGGTGGGATGCTCGAAAGGAATATTTGGGAAAAAATGGTAAATTTGATCATATCTGGTATGGACCCTTTAAGATATCATCTTCTGAAGGTAAAAACTCATTTCTAGTGGAAAATTTAGATGGTAAGATCCTAAATGCCCCTGTTAATGGGCGGTTCTTAAAACATTATATGGAATAAAAATAAATAAATAAAAATAAAATAAAATAAATTTGTATATACCGGTTTCTTTCTCAAATTTTTTAAAACTACTTTGTTAAAATTAAAAATTAGTAAATTATCCTTAAAAAAAAAAAATCAAATCCACAGAGTTATTTTTGAAATTATATCTGAGGTATTCTGGTTTACAGACTGTTGAAAAGTCTCCTTTAGTACCCTCAGTATTATCTTATATATTTTAGAACTTTGTATCAGAGTTGAAAAGATTTTGTATTGACTTTGAAAATCATCAAATGATTGAATTCAGTTAGGTCAGTTTTCATGGTTTTTCTCTCTGACTAAAAATGGTTAGATTTGAGATTAACTCTGAATATCTTAAGTTTCTTAACAGTTTGTCTGAACTTTTAAGCTTTCTCAAAAGAAAATACCCTGAAAATATTTTTCCCTTTTTTCTCTATGGACTAAGAAGTTTTGAAGGTTGAGAAAAATTGGTCTAGAATAATCAAAACAAGTTGACAAATCTTTATTATAAATTTTTACACAGATCACCACCCCTGATATATTAAGTATCATTGATTGCCCCCGCTTCATAAGCATAAGATAATTATAAGATAGATGGTGAAAGGAAATTCATAATTGATTTCCCCCATCTAGTCCTACAGACGATGAAAGGAAATTCATTTAAATGATTGCCCTCGTCTAAAAATAAAAGAAATAGATAACTTCACCGGGGTACTGAACAGGCCCGCTAGCAGTGAAGCAATGTCTAAGCATAAAATAAGCACTCGAAGCGGTGAAAGGAAATTCAGTAAAAAGGGACAGATAACTTCACCAGGGTACTGAACAGGCCTGCTGGCAGTGAAGCACTGTCTGAGGTATCTGTAAGGTTGTCATACTTATCTATAACTCTATTCTAGTTATCAATTTTTCAAAAACTGAATATTCATCTTAAGTCAAAATAGAGCTTCCCAGTTTTAAAATTATAAATTTTATTTCGATTGATGCAAGCTGAAATGTTCAATAATCTGTTGAGGTTCTAAAGATTGTTCTAATCATCTCAATACTAACTCAATTTTGGAACGAGAAGGATAATTTTGAAGAAGACTATAATTGAATTTCAAATAAATGAGAAGTTTTGAAAAGGTTTTCAAAGACTTTATGTAATTTCTTTTCCTGATCCTTGATCAGTTTCTCAGATATAAACCCTTGACACCATCTACCCAATGAAGGCACTGAGTCTGCATGTTATCCTCGTCCCGCAGGAAGATGAGGTCCCCGGTTGGAGCTTATGTTGAAACAGACCTTGATTTTTAGATGTTGCAATTGTTCAAGTTGGATCTATTTCTACATGCTATAGGCTTTCTTGTGCCCTAGGGGCATCTTGATTGGCCAAGTAATTCTTATTTATCTTACAAATTGATGATACAGCCAATAGGGATGCATAAAACTTATTGTTTACTCACTATTATACTGCTAAAATCTACTTGCAAGCTGCCATTATTAATCTACTAGTTGTTGGCTATCTTTTGGGTGGATTGTTTGTCAATTTTGGTGGCTAGAATTTGTTGTTGTAGAAATTGATTGCTACAGTCATAATTTTCTTCTGTAGCAACTGATTGCTACAACCATTAGGCCATTACATAAATATATGATAACACTACATAAAATCCCCCTAACCACCATCAAAATATTGCTTTAATCATTGGAAGTTTAACTAGTCATTGCTAGCTTTGTTTCCAACACGTTGTACTTGATTTTGGGTGGTTATATATATATATATATATATATATATATATATATATATATACTTCTGGAATTTGGCACAGCAATATTACTTGTTGCATCTCCATTGATTTGAGGCTTCTATTATCATGTATTATCTTGTTTTGGGTAGGGCTAACATTGTTTTGCAGGCACATCATCTTTGGCAACCAATTACCCTCTCACAAGACTATTTCCCAATATTTATATTGAACCTCCTCAGTATCTTCACCAAACTTATGTTGTGATAACCAATACTTACCATTTTTTTCGTCTCTATGTACTTATATGCCCAATAGTTTTTTTGTTTCTCCTAGATCCTTCATCAAAGTTCCTAGCCAATAGAGCCTTTAACCTGTTGATCTCAACCATGATTTTCTTGTAACAATCATATCATCAACATAACACCAAGATAATGAATATGTCAATGAAAAATTTGAAGTAAAAACAATGATCATACGCACTTATTAAGAAACATTTTCTCACCATGAAGGAATCAAACATCGTGTACCACTTTCTAGTTAACTTAGGACATACAATCATTCCTTCAGTTTTCAAATAGATCTCCCTTTGTGATATTGATCAACTCTAATTGTTTTGTGAGCATATCTATGTTAGTGATGATTTTATCTATGTTAGTGATGATTTTATGGGCAATAGGATCCCACAATCTAAATCCCTTGTCTCCATCATTATAACCAATAGAGATATACTTCCTTGAATGAATCCATCCAAGCCATCCAGGTGAGCCTTCACATCTCACCTTGGAACTAGTTTCAATGGAGTATGCTAAGCCATTTTAAAGGATTCATTACATATAATCCACGGGCTCTAAAAAAAGAGGGCTACCAAAAAACATGTTCCTAAAACCACGAATCTTGACCTAACTTTCCCCCCTTTTAAAATTGACTTGGGGTTTCCCATGACCAAATCCATCCAAACCTCCCTCAAAGGTGTTGAAACAGACCTTGATTTCTGGTATTTTTTGAGTCTTTGCATTTTTCAAATTTCTTAAAACAAGAATTTCATCACCAATAAATTCGCAATGCCTTTTATTGTTCATTTTTGGAACTAAGAATGGAAAAAATCTAAACAAACATAAGTTTTCCAACACTATTTCAAAAAATATTTTAAACGGGCAGTAATTTATAATTTAAGTTTTAATTTAAACCTAAAATCAGGATTCGGAGTTTCGCGCAAACAAATGTTTAACGTAAATCGAATTGCGAAATCCCGATCCCCGATTTCCCGATACTTTAAAACTTAATTAAAACATAATTTACTTAATTTAGAATTAAAAGGGTTTAATCATTAAGTTAATCACGTCACGAAATCGGAATTCGCGGTTTTATAAGAGAAAATAATCTTGTCATCGTATTTCCCGATTTCCCGATACTTTTAATCCTTAAGTAAAGTTTTGAATTAATATAATCACCGCTAAGAATGATTAAGAGTTAATTAATTACATCGCGATATCGAGATTCGCGGTTTTGTGAGAAGCATGTTTCATGTAATTAGATTTCCCGAAATCCCGATCCCCGATTTTCCGATTAACGAAATCCCGAAAAGATCTAATCTTGATTAATTAAGATACAAAAAATGTTTTAATTTAAATAATACATTGTGATTTTGGCAATTGGAGTTCTTCGATGACATTTTTCCTTGAAATCAAAAGTGTCGAAACTCTGAAAAGCAGGTTCTCAAATTTAATTCAAGATCAATGCTAATTAATCATCCTTCTAAACAAGGATTAAAGTTAAACTTTCTTTGAATGTCTTTAATGCGTCATTGTCCAATTTAGTAAGTTTCTATTACATTTGAAAACACCGAGAAAGACTAAGTACAAACATTAAATGCATATCTTCGGAAATATATTTTGCATTAAAAGCCTTAACTTCGTAACAGAGGTACAAATCTCAATGTTTTACGATATATTCGAAGTAAACTTTTGAAACGTCTGTATTATCATTTCAAAGCTAAATCACTCTCTGTTACAGGTTTTCAAATTAAACACAGAGCTATGGCACCCAAAAAGGCGTCGAAGAAAAATGAAGATCAACCAGAAGGTGATATTATCTCCGATACTACTGCATCCAGAGTACACTCTATCAAATCATGGACTGGAATTTCTGAAAAACTGGAGGATGAGCTTAAATATGCAGCCACTGATTCAGAAAATCACCTCTGAGATATTGCCGAGTCTGAGCTTCATAAAATTGTTGCACATCCGAGACTTGTTTCATATACCGATATGATCACCTGGGCTCTGGATAAAGTAGATGTACCGACCAGAAGAATTTTGAACGAGCAAGGAGCTGTCATCAGCTCATTCAGGCCTGAACATATTCAAGTAAATATAAGCTCTCGCCCAATTATAGACACACTTTTAATTCTGAGTTTTTAGCCGATTTTCAAAGAAGAGAATGCATTGAAGCAGGCCAAACATACCCTGGCATGATTAAAGGATGGGCCAGAGATGAAAACAAGTTTAGGGCTGATTTACATGGAGTTTATGCCACAGCTTCCTTAAACGAATATATGGTTTATGTAGCAATGATGTTATGTAGACTTTTTGGGAGAAAGGATCCTTGTCACTTTCATGCAGATTGGACACCTTTTTTAGAGGAAGTTTCAGAGGGACGCAGTTTTAATTGGCACAAAATTTTGTCAGATAACCTCACATCAGAGGTTGTGAATTACAAAGCAACTAGGTCAAAAGGACAACCAGTGTCTTTTTATATGTCAGCTTATATCATGGATGCCATTTGTTTTATGACTCCTTTCCCATTAATGAATTGGAGTTGGAATGTTTCTTGCCCAGAACCTGTTCATAAATACCACTCATCTCTCTGGGAAGAAAATGAAAAAAATATTTTTTATGAGGTTTGTCATTATGTAATTATCCCTCTACACAAAATATTCTTTGGATGCGAACCTCCTCGCATTTCTAATACCATTATAGAAAACCTTAAGTCAGTTGCTGACTAGTTCATTGAGGAAAACTTTTCCTATGTTAGGGTTTATGGCTGTTCCATTCTGCCTCACTCACTCCCAAAAATTCTACCAGACAGGTTGATATGCAGAGAAGTGGCTTATCAATTAGTGAAGGGTGGTATTGGGTTAGAATTAAAAGCTCAGCAGAAAAAAGCATGGCCATCTTTTCCTGTTTATATCGAAAAATTCATTTTATTAAACTTAGTCCATTCTAAGGCAGAGGCGGAGTTGTTGGACGAAGTGAAATTAGCAAGCATAGAGAACAGGAAACACGACCCGTACCAAATAATTAGTCGGCATTACATACAATGTAATTTAAAAGCATATGAACATGAAATTTCAGTTTATGATGATGTTTTCAAAAATGTTGAGTCTTATGAGGAAGTACAGAACAGAGTGCAAGTCTTGTCACCTAATGCACAGGTGGGGTTTGCATCTTTTCAAAGACATAGACGAAGCTATCTACCAAAGATTTTACAAGGTGAAATGTCAACTTCATTGCCAGAGCAAGAAACAACTCCTCCAGGGTTCGAAACTAATATTCAGGATAAGTCAAGTGACCAAGATAAGCTGAAAGATCCTGAAATACCTCCTCAGAGCACAGAGAGTTCTCAGACAAAAGAACCAGAAACAGGAAAGGTAAAAGGACGGGAAACAAGTCCAATAGTTCTTGATGATATTCCAGAAAATGTTGGAGGAACAGCTTCAAAGGAACTTGGCAGTCCTATCACAGCATTGACTCCACTACAGTCTACTTTCGGAACCCCTCATGAAGGAGTCCTATATGTAAGTGACCTAGAGCCAATCTCCAGAGATGAAATCCCCTCATCTGATTATTTTTTTAGTAAAAAATGAAGAGTTGTCTTGAAACAGGAAATTCATCCTGTAGGAGAAAGAACGATCAAAAGACATAAAATTATCATTGATGGAAAGAAACTCAATGAAGGAGAATTATCTACAGAGTTAGCAGGAACCATGGGTGCTATAGCATCAGCTAACATGTATTCTATAGGAAATCTAACAACTATGCTTGAGCAAAAGGATCAAGAAATAATGCAGTTGCAAGACAGATTAAAGGAAAATGAAAGAATTATTGCTGGGGAATACAAAAGGGTCTAGAACAAGCTAGACTCAAAGACATCCAAGAAATCCAAAAGTTGAATAAAAATTTGGATGAGGCAAAACACATGATACAGGTTACTCAAGAACATGTTCAAAAGCTGAGCGATGAAAATAAATTTTTGCAAGATAAGATTATTTCAATTACTAATCAAGTAATTGAAATTGAACATTTTAGGACCCAAGCATCAGAGATATATGCAAACATAGAAGAAGAACAACATAAAATATTATGTAATCTGGAAATCATCCAGAACTATTTTCATGAGTCAAATAGGTCTATGGAAAAGGTAGTTCAAAAAGAAAGAGAAGCTAAAGCAGCAAGGAATTCTTTTCAAAAGGTAATAACTTCTTTACAAAAAGAAGAAATTGGAAAAAACCAAAAATTATCCATTTCGGAACAGGTAAAAGGAGATATAATGATAAAAGTTTGGGAATCAAAATTGGCAGAATATAAAGGAATTAATGAAGATTGTCAAAGGATCTTCAATCTTATTGAAAAAGATTCAGTAAATATCGGGACAGATGATTTTTCTAAGTTATTGGGCGAAGTCAACATTGCTAGGTATCAACTGAAGTCAAAAGAACAACTCGAAGAAAGGAAATCAGAAATTTCAAATATTAAATCGATAAACATTGCAGAAATAGATAAGTGGATGATAGCTTCAAGTTTAAAGTTGAAAAAGGTTAAATTCACAGAGAAAACAATAGAAAGCCAGTTGTCAGGCTTACAAAGAAGATTTTTCTCTTTCGAAGCAAATGAAATACCTGAGGCTCCTAGGGTTTTGGTAAACTTTTTGGGGAAATATGTTCAATGTGTTGAAGCAGAAAAAGAAAGTTCATCAACGCAAATTTAAAATTTTGTAAATCTTTTTATTTTTTAGAATTTTGAAAGAAATTGTAAACGGTTGACATTAGTTTATGTAACCGTAATATTAGGAGGTTGGTTAGTTACCAACGAAAAAATTTGATAGAAAGGTATAAATATAGTTTCAAAAGGCTGAAAAGAGGCTTCAGAAATTTTGGAGAAGGCCAATTTTTGTAATATCAACTTTGAAGTTCATCGGAATATAAACCGCAAACAAGATTCTGGATCCTGCAATTTTGTGACTATGTTTCTTCCCCTGTTTATCATGCTTTGTTAAATCTTCCTCTTAATGTGTGTTTCTAACAAGTAAATCAATTTGAAGTTATATACATTGTTGTTTATTGTTTCAGATTGGTTTGGATGTTGAATGTATTACAGTCTTTCCTCTAATATTACTTTAGTAATTTTAAGACCTGTAAACCTTCTATTCCTTAATATTTAATTCTGTTAGAAATCTTGTGTTTCTTTCATCATTTTTAATTGAAATATAAGATTCTTTCTGGATAAAAGCCTTATATTTCTCTGTATTGTGTTTCATTGTTTACAATTTCAAAATTGTTACGAAACCAGGAAACGGCCTTGATTGTGTTTTTACATTACTTTTTTAGATTTTAAAGTTGTTTCATTAATATCATATCTAAAAATCTGAAGTAATCAATCGATAAAAAACCCATTTACAAACCTTTAAAACCCTATCACCCATGACAGTTCCTAACGGCAGACAACCTAACATAGAACCTGGTCTTCAGGATCAAACCAGCATTGCACTAAACTTATTTAACACTATTCTACAAAGGTATAAAGGTATAAATATAGTTTCATAGAAAGGTATAAATATAGTTTCAAAAAATTTGATAGAAAGGTATAAATATAGTTTCAAAAGGCTGAAAAGAGGCTTCAGAAATTTTGGAGAAGGCCAATTTTTGTAATATCAACTTTGAAGTTCATCGGAATATAAACCGCAAACAAGATTCTGGATCCTGCAATTGTGTGACTATGTTTCTTCCCCTGTTTATCATGCTTTGTTAAATCTTCCTCTTAATGTGTGTTTCTAACAAGTAAATCAATTTGAAGTTATATACATTGTTGTTTATTGTTTCAGATTGGTTTGGATGTTGAATGTATTACAGTCTTTCCTCTGATATTACTTTAGTAATTTTAAGACCTGTAAACCTTTTGTTCCTTAATATTTAATTCTGTTAGAAATCTTGTGTTTCTTTCATCATTTTTAATTGAAATATAAGATTCTTTCTGGATAAAAGCCTTATATTTCTCTGTATTGTGTTTCATTGTTTACAATTTCAAAATTGTTACGAAACCAGGAAACGGCCTTGATTGTGGTTTTACATTACTATTTTAGATTTTAAAGTTGTTTCATTAATATCATATCTAAAAATCTGAAGTAATCAATCGATAAAAAACCCATTTACAAACCTTTAAAACCCTATCACCCATGACAGTTCCTAACGGCAGACAACCCAACATAGAACCTGGTCTTCAGGATCAAACCAGCATTGCACTAAACTTATTTAACACTATTCTACAAACAAAAACCAATAGGACTAAGTTAGAAATATCATGGGCTGCTATTGAACGTGACATTAGCATCCAAGAGCAACGGGAAGCAAGACAGAGACAGTTGAGAAACTAAATTTGATATAGTCTTTCTTTGTTCTTTATTTCAAAACCTTCTTATAAAAACCTTTTTTCGGATTCCTTGACGGTATGTTTTATAGCCTTAAAACATAAACTCAGGAACAACAAAAGGCATGGTACTGCATGCTCCCACCTATCCCCTAGGTCTACGTCTAGACTTTACCAGTGAAATTTCAAACCTGAGGTATGCATGCCTAACTAGGTCTTATAGTCGTATTCCCATTTACATGTAATTAAAAAATAATTATCAACTCCACCTAAAACTTTGCATTCGGACATTTACCTTTTCATCTCAGTGGGAAACCAATTCCTCTTCCTCACATTGGATCTCCCAACTATGAAAAACTTCTTCCTCACACTCCACGAGATTGACCTTGAGATAATCACCATCTCCATTTCTACTTCCATTGCATCCAGTGTGATGTGAGACATCAAATGTCCAACACCAATATCAAACACAAGTATAGAACAAAACCTTGGTGTCACCATCCACAATATTTTTGAAAACCTTGCAAAAATATCTTCGGTCGAGAATTGTTTTCCAATGGTAGAGAAAACAAGCTTGACATTACCTTTGTTGGTGTTGAGAAAGAATATATACTATTATGGATTATGTGTGGTGAACATGGGAGTTGTAGCAAGGAAGATGATACCTTGACATCTCAGGGCTATATACATCACTATTCTACACACCAGAACCATCATCAGATCTTTTGATCTTCCCTGCACCAACACAACCATGCATATACCATATAAGAATGAGGTTCTATTCATGACCATGAAAACATGAAAATGAAATATCTCCATGGAAACTTCTGCATAGACATGACCCATATCTCTATCTAGTACCATCATCATGCTAAATATTTCCAGGAAATTGAAATAGGCCACCATCATGGCCACCTTATTCTTGCACTGAAAAAAAAAATTGTCCAACTTGTCATTGCCACCATAGGAGTTCACACACATGGTCATTTCCTCCCAGTTAGCCCCCTTGATATTCCTTTGATTACGATGGTTCCATTTCTCCTGGTAAATGTCCATCAAACTATTGATACCCTTTGTGCTTCACTCATCCTTGCATGACACCTCGATGCTCCCCTCATCCTTATGTGAGTCTTCTGCCTCCTTCATTGAGATATGGGTGTGTCTATCCCTAGTGAGAAGGCCCACACTATACTCCCATCGGATTACCTCATCCATGTTCCTCAATTTATTCTCTGCAACAAACCAACAATGACTTCCTTATCCCTTTGGCACGCGGGGACAATATTCCCGTAGTTCTCACAAACCTTCACTCGACCTTAGCTCTGTTACCACTTGCTGGGATCAAACTACAAACAAAATTAATGAATAGATAAATAGAGTAGATACATACATCACATAACAGACATGAATAGGGGGGGAAATGATATTCTTTATTTCTCAGTCAACAATGGAGAAATGAATTACAAGTCTCATGGAGCACCACGCGGACTTCCATATTTAAACAGGATATTCTCAAGTGTTTCTAGGACTATGGAAATCCAAACGCTTGAGAAAACTCCCTCATATTGTAATGGCAATGTGTGTTGTCACCACCCAACACTAGTATCGCCCACCCCCCCTTTTTTCTAAGGATAAAATTGCAAGCTTTCGAGATCATGGCCTTTACAACCAATACCCTTGGAACCAAAATCTTAAGACCAACGTGTGAATCGAAAAGAGTTGTTATCAGTAGCACCCTCTTTTTTCTTTGGGATTAAAATTGTAACATTTTAGAAACCATGGCCTAAAAGCTTGGTTATATGGAAAACAAAATCATAAATAAAGAAAAAATAATGAATAGTAAATAAAAAGAAAAAGAGGGGGGAAACCATATATGAAAAAATAATTTCGTTTTTTGGTTGAATAAAAAAAACATTTTAAATTTTAAAAATAAAAAACAACATAATTAAAAAGAAACATTAAGAACAATTAATATATATATATATATATATAAGAAATTAATATTAAAAAAATAAAATCAAAAAATCAAAATTGGAAAGGGGGAGACGGCGCCTGCAATCCCCCTAAATTTTGATCTTTTTAAGGGGTGAGTAAAATTGGACAGTGGATTTTTCGAAGTGCAGATCAGGGGTAGGGGCACCCACCACTCAAAGGAGTGAATGACAATTTTTTGGGAGTATCGATGGGGGGTGGGAGAGCCCACCCCTCCTGAAAAAAAAAAAAAAATTGGGAGCACCCAAATTTTCTTTTTTGTTGTTTTCTAAAAGTTTTTAAAATAATAATATATATATTTTTAATATATGTTTATTGTAAGTCAAATATCGATACATCATTTTTTTTCGATGGGCCTCGTTCTGCATGGCGACCTAGGTTCAAAACTCGTCTCTATTGGGAGGAGACAAAAAAAATTCAAGCCATGATAAGGGTTGGTGTGGTGATCCAGGTGGACATCGGTGGTCTTCCACCTATTCCACTGGCTCAAATTACAGTTTCCATCTTGGCAGTTTTTCTACATTTTTTTGGGTCCCAAACTTTCAGGGTAGTTTTAAGGCCCTAAATGACATTTTGTTTTACATGGAACCACCAAATAGATCCTTGTTCAGATTATTATGTCATTCATAATATGTACTCCTCAGTTAGACCTTTTCGACAGGGTACCAAGCACCCCAAATGAAGATCGTATGCTGCACCCTCGAGAAGTTGATGTATCAACTACCCCCATCAGGGCCCACAAACCTTTTGGTGTTTCATCTTTCGAGGTTAGGGTTCTGGATGTTTAGAGTTTTCTCATTTATTCTTGATGTTAAAAAGGCCTTTGGAGCCTCGTTATAATCAACTTTTTGTGAATGACCATAGCCAACACATCTCTCTTTAGAGATAAGCTATCACCATTCTAACTAGCATGTGTGCTTTACATTTTATAGTATTTTGTATTCCAAATAGTCATTAATAGAATATGAGTTTTATTGTATTGTCGTGTTCCTTGCCATATCTCTATGTATCTCCTTGTTATATCTCTATTATATTTCTTCCTTCATGTCATTCTCAAAATAATCCGGATTAGTGGTATCAAAGCAGTCTGATCCTTTTCGTTGTTATTGCATGTCCCCAATGAAGTCAGCGTATAGAGAGTTGGGCCTCAAGCTTGTTTCTCTTGAGGAAAATCACTCTTGACCACCCAAGCAAACTTCCATGGTGGAAGAAAAGAGGGATGATGGAGCAAGAAATCCTATCAAACTGTTGCTCGAGGAAGCCCTCGCATGAAAAAGGAACAGGATGATGGATAATTTTTCCCAAATCCTTCAATGGTTGTCAACAACAACAAAGGCACCTTCAACTAGCAAACTCTTTAGAGGTGAGATTCCCTTAAAGTTAAAAGTTAACTTTGATATTCCTTTATTTGAAGGCCAAATAGATGCCAATGCTTTGGGAAAATGGTTAAGTCTGCTAGAGGGTTATTTATCTATCCAAAAAAATTTCAATGGTGAAAAAATCACCTTTGTGCTCCTTAAGGCCCTTCCCTGTGTAATAGATTGGTGGGAGACTTACTGTGAGAAACATGTCGAGGATGAGTCTGCAAATTTTGGGTCAGGACCCACTTGGGAATATTTTGTTGATGCCCTTAAGGAACAATAATAATAATAATAATCTATTTTTAAGGTCACAGCCAAGCCACACCAAATTGGTGTATGAGACCCCCTTGTTTGTGGGACAAGGGACCCCCATCCACCCAATGATTTGGTTGGTAAAGTCTACAGAGGTATACATACCCTACCCCCCTCTGGATTTGAACTTGTGACCTCTTAAGAGGAAACACATGTTCTTAACATGTGTTTCCTCTTAAGATGACCAATACATGGGGGAAAATATGTTGAAAACTATGACGACCAACACATGAGATGGACCACACTGCATCAAGAGAGGGGCCAAATAGTTTCGGATTTCACAAATACCTTTCATAACGTGCACACCAAACTAGGTATCAAAGACTCTGAGAAACATCTAGTTATAAAATATCACAGGGCTCTACACAAGTACATCCAAACTGAAATGGAGTTTCTGAAAAAATCATTATATCGAGTCGCTTATCGATATGTTCTCAAAATCAAGTAGAAATTTAAGCAGCAGAACAAGTGGGAGTTCAGGTCTGCAAATATGAAACAACAAAAGTATGGTAAGGATGGCCCTAACTCCTAGGGAAAAGGATAGAGCAAGGATGTTCATTCCCAAGAAAACCATTCCAAGTCACCAGCAAAGAAGGGTAATGGGAAGTCGAAGAAGGATAGTGGAAAGTGGTGCGAGTTCCAAAAAATCACTTGGCATAATACTAATGAATGTCATTTGAAATAGTCATTTTTGGATAGGATGAAAGCCTTGGGTTCATAGGCTGACTCAAACTCTAATTTAGAACCGAAAAATGTTAAATGGATCATTGACATAGAACCTAGTGTCACCATCACTACCACAAAAGTCCATCCAAAGGAACCAAAGGAGTCTGAAGAAGGGGAGCGCCTCTTCCACTCACAAATGTGGGTGAAGGGGACCCACTCCATTTCATTGTTGATATAAGTATCTAGAAGAACCTAATATATGTAGAGGTCATTAAGAGGTTGAACCTAAAAAAACTTTTTTATCCTCAACCATACACCATAAGTTGTCTTAGCCAAGGATAGGACATCTACGTCAGCAAGCAATGTCGCATGCACTATCGCATCAAACCCTTAAAAGATGAGGTATTTTGTGATGTTTCCCCTCTTGAAGTTTGTGATTTTTTTTTAGGACAACCATATATGTGGAAGTAGCCTGTTTTTTATAAATCTAGGCCCTGTAGTGCCATTATTACTTTGGGACATCAACTATACAGGGTATCAGAGGTAGTATAGTTGATCTCTCTAATGTTTTTTAATGTAGTCTCTCTAATTTTCACAAAGCAGTGTAGAAAGGTGGTCTATCAAATCGAGATATTTTTCCTCTTTTTGGTTTGATCGGAAGGTGAACGGAAGGTCACTGCAACCGCCAAAACCTTTGCATGGGGTCTCTTTACATAGCAACAACAGGTGGACAAGATAGTATAAGATCACAGAGACATATTTGCCTCACCTAATGGGGTGCTTGTGCACTGTCAGGTAAAGAAATCAATTAATTTAACACTCGGTCCTCCTCTACCTAACAACCCTGTGTACAGGAGTTCTGTTATGGAGGATGAAGAAATCAAATGCCATATCTAAGAGATAATTTTGAAGGACCATTTCATACAATATCCTCACCTTGTGAGAGCCCAATTGTTCTGGTATAGAAGAAGGATAGGACATGGTGACTTTATATTGATTACAGATCCTTGAACAACATCATGGTAAAAATCTGGTACCCAATCCCCTGGATTGATGATCTTCTCAATAAAGTCAAGGGATCCAAGTTTTTCAGTAAGATTGACCTGAATTTAGGCTACCACCAGGTGTCGATTGAGAAAACTGATGTATGGAAGATAGCCTTCAAATATAAAGACGATCTCTTCAAGTGGATTTTCATGCCTTTCTTCTTGACTAATATCCCGACCACATCCATGCGGATGATGGGTGACATATTGCGGCCATTCACAAACTCCATTGTGGTCTTATATCTGGATGAAATCCTCATCTTCAACAAAACTTGGGAGGAACATTTGAAGCATATTCAGTAGTTCTTGGGCACCCTCTGATAGCACAAGTTGTATTCTAATCTAGAGAAGTGTTCCTTCATAATGCAGAGAATACAATATTTGGGATACATCATGGATGATCAAGGTGTTCATGTGGATCCAACTAAGATCCAAGTTATATGCGATTGGCCGACCCTAAAGACAATGACCAAGCTCTGCAACTTCTTGGGCCTCACACTTCTATTGTCGGTTTGTGTTGGGGTTCTCACATATCACTTAGGACCTAAGTTAGGTGACCAAGGGTGGAGAAAAGGCCAAGTTTGTATGGGTGGGTCCCAACAGAAAGCATTCAAGGATTTGAAATTTCACCTCTTCTCAACATCGATCCTTATTTTTCCAAATCTACAAAAACCATTTGATATTGAGACAAATTCTTTAGATTATGCTATTAGTGCAGTCCTCACTCAACATGGGCATCTAGTATCCTATCACAGTGAAATATTAACTTATTTTTTTCACATATACCCCACCTACAACAAAGAGATGTACTTCATTTTGTAGACATGTCGAAAGTGGAATCATTACATTCCATGGAAGGAAATGATCATCCACACTGATCACATGCCTCTGTAATTGATGCAAACACAAGGAAAGTTACAAAATGACCTCCATCATAAGTGGTCCATGTAATTGCAACAATTCCACTTGAACATCAAGTACAAGAAGGGAAGCACCAACCATGTGGAAGATTTCCTCAGGAGACCCACGGTTGTGGCGCTAACCACAATTCTTAACTCTTGTGGGTATGAGACGTTCGGGTGGCCATAATTATACAATAATGAATCGGAATTTGTTGTTTCTTATCATACATTGATCATAGGTAAAACAGTTCTAGACTTTCATTTCTAGGATGGATTATTATGTCATCTGAGCCATATATGTGTTCCTTCAAGAGAGCATGCAAATTTGATCTGGGAAGCTCATTACAGTTAGGAAGAAGGACATTTTGGTCTAGAAAAAATGGTGTCAATAATGAAAAATTATTTTTATTGGCCAAAGCTTCAACAAGATGTTAGAAAGTACATCAGATCCTGCAATGACTGGGCCATTATCAAGCCCGCCATCAAGAAAACGGTGATATACACCCTTCTTCCTACTTCATATAGGCCTTGGGAGTCCATCTCCATGAATTACATGTCTGGTATGCCTTCAACCAATCATGGAAATGACTATGTCTTCATGGTCATTGATCGATTCTCTAAGATGGAAGATTTGGCACCCTACAAGAAGAGCATCACAGTCGAGGCCACTGTCAAGATATTCTTTGAACATGTTTGGGTTCATTTTGGGCTCCCACAAACCATTATATCATATTGAGACAATAGGTTCCTAATCACTTTTTGGTCCATCCTATGGTTCATGATGGACACCAAGTTGACCAAATTGAATACCTTCCACCCACAGATTGATGGAAAAATAGAGGTAGCCAACATGATGATTGTCCATATCCTAAGGATGTACAATTACAATCATCCACACACTTGGTATGAAATCCTTCTGTATGTTCAACATAGCTAAAACGGAGCCCTCCATGGATCTATTGGCCATAACCCTTTTTAGGTGTGCTTGGAGTTCCAACCATTGGCCCCCATTGGCGTAGCTCTTCCCATTGCATTTGCATAGGAAGAGTCCTCCCATGCTTAGACAAAGGTTGATCAAGTATCCAAATTTGTTGATAAAATATAGCACATCCAACAACAAGTTCATGATATTTTGCAGAAAGCCAATGCCAAGTACAAAAAGTGCCACGATCAACATCTAGTACCAGACAATCTCTAGGAGAGAAATAAGGTATGGTTTCATTTATAAAAAGAGCACCTCATAGGACCCCATCAGAAGCTAAACCCACTTTGATATGAGAGTTACACCATCACCAAGGTTGTGGGTGAGAATTCTTTTTAATTAAGTATTCATCCTTTCCTTGGCTTACACCCAGTATTTAATGTGGAACTTCTTCGACCATATTTTCCACCTCTCCTGGACACTTCGGATGCGTCTGAGCACTTGGCCCCTAAATAACTCAATCCTGACTACATTGAAAAAGTGACAATTGATCAGATCATGGACACCAAGACGAAGGGCACCTTTTGTTGAATTTTTATGTGATATTATATGTGAGATCTATTCATTATTACAATGATAAATGTGCCATATATAGAGAACATATGTAGACCATCCATGAAAGGATGTGTCCCTTGGACAATCAATAACTATTTATTATTATTATTATTACTTATTATATATATATATATATATATATATATATATANTATATTTAATAATTATATTATTAATTATTAATCTAGGAGAATGTCTTCTCGATGTTCTCCAAACATCATCACTCCCTCTCAATGAGGGAGACATTCTACATCATGTCAAGCTTGTCTCTGAAGTATACAAACTTCTCCCTAGACTCATGACACCTGTCCATCATTCCTTTAAGATGTCTCTCTCCCACCTGAATTGAGGGGAAAATACCCATGTGGATCTCCCTCTGAGCCAACAGACTCTCTCTGAGATCAGGCTCACTCTAGGTATACATGTGATAGCATCTAGCATCTCGAGTCTTTATGATTCCTAGTCAAATCAGCATGACTAAAGAGAAAGAATACAGCTAGGCCATTCACCATAGGTACACCCTTGTGAGTGAGTGTTATCCCAATGCTATATAACAAATGGAAAGCACATCAAGCACCTCAAGTCCATATCACTCCTTTTCATGATCAAGGAAGGACTACACCTGGGCCCATTTACCACAAGTACACCCTTGTGATAAATTCATCATATCTCTCTTGGTCTGCTGCCCAATATAGGAGAAGGTATGCTTGATTCTTAATAGGGCCATTCTCATGTGCTCATACACGTTATTTAGTTGGTATCTACAAGACTTGAGCTATCTCATCCTATAAGGGGTGTCCAGTCCCTTGGGGATGATCAAGCTAAGTCATCTTGGACCATATTTGACATATAGAGGTTTCCTCGTGAAGCCAATGTCTAAGACATATTGAGGTTCCCTCATGAAACCAATGTCTCACAAGACATATCGAGGTTTCCTCATGAAACCACTATCTTGGTTCCTTCATCTGACCACAGAACCCCCGTCGTTCACGATGCTTGCTCAACCTTCCTCCTATTTTAGGGGGAGTATCGGGTCGTGCCCGCTCATCGGCACCTCCTTCACACACTCCTATGAGTGCTACTATCTTAGGATCAGCTTTGCTTGGTTCTACATTACTTGGGTCTACTTCCCAAGGTCACCCATTCACTCGCTCTCCTTTACACGGAAGCGGAGGACCCACTTCCTCTCGAGGAGGGAGCACCAACCCACCTAGCCCCCATCTAGGGTCAGGTTCACAACACACTATGGCTAGAGCTAATCCNAAATAAGAGGTCCTTGCAAGCCTATTTGGGTCTGCTAGGCAGGACAGATGTAGAGGAAAGAGTTAGAGAAAGAAAAACAGAACTATAAGCAAGAATTAAACTAATACAAAATAAAATCATAAGCATAGGGACATAGAGATAACAAACACAAAAAGACCCATCTCACCAATGTTTTTAGGCTGATCTATTGATGAAATCAAAGCACCAAGAAGAAAGGGGACTATGAGTCCCTTCTTCCTCCAAGGGAAGGCTCTTGGATCCTCACAAGCTTGCTCTCCTTACAACAAGAAAAATAAAAATGGTGATGAAAGAACTCCTTGCAAATCCACTCAATGGAGAGGTGGATTGCTCAATGAAATGGTGCCAAAGTGCTCTTGTCAAGGATGGAGTCCTTAAAACAATATAGGTAGCATAACATTACTTGAAATTCCTTGAGAAAATGAGGTGCATTCATGGCTTTTTATAGCATTGCTTTGGGCTTTTGTTTAACTGCTTTGTAGTGTGAAAAGAGGTCATTTAGGGCATTATTAGGGCTTTGACCAACCTACCATTCGGATTCATCTCAGATTTGAGGGTCAAATCGGCTTGGGAGTTGATCCATAAGTGGTTGGGAGGCCGACCACTTCAATAAATGCACCATTTAGCAGGTGCGCATCTTTTTGCGCTAACAGCCGCGCATCATGCGCACATGCTATGTTCCTGTTCCACGCATGTGTGCGCGCACCCAACTTCTGTAAAGCGCTCTTCAATTTTTTACTACTTTGTATAGTTTTTTGCCCTTTTTGAATGTTGTGAGATTAATTCATGGCCATGAATGACTTCATTACTGTTTGACGATGCTGAGTTCTTGTAACCATGTGCTGACGAAATTTCAGTGATAACAATAGCCCTGGTGGATAGCTTAATATTTCTTCAAGCTCACTAATGAATCAATGCCCAGTCATATTATGGGGATCCATTCATCGAATGATAAATTTCAACATCCCTAGACTTGCTTCTTGTGTAAGCCTCCTTATTAGATTTACCAAAATCTCAATTTTCCATCAACGCATCATCAATTTATTGTTGCAGTAGCCAATGCAATCTCAAACTATAGCTAGCTATAAACAATATTAGATGCTTCTTCAAGATATGGAGATAACTCATTCCTTTGGTCTGCAAACTTCCCTCATATCATTACCCTCACCCTGATGAAAAACATTACTTTTATACCAAGGGACATGGAACAACACAATAATCCAATGCATCTTGGTTTTGTTTACTCTTGAAAGGTCAGCCTAAAAATTGCAAACATCACAGATTCACTTGAAAATTTCAAACATCCAAAGACTCGTTTCTTTGCACATTATATTATCTAAATTTATATCGCATGGAATGTAATTATTAACATGACTACATATTTATATAATCTAAATAAAGAGAGACCTAAATCCACTCATATTGGTCAGAATTTTGTTTGTACTCAGCATATGAACGAAGCTTCACTATGTGTACTTTGGCAACTGCAATGGAGTGATAAATATTTGAACTTGAACCACTTTCTTCAAAAGGAATTCACCAGCGTGCATTGTAAGCAATAAATTTCGTAGTAATGACAATGTTAATTCTCTCAATCTCATGATCTCCTTTTGTTTCCATCCATGGCCTTGTACTTGCCAAAGGATGTACTAACATTCCAAATGAATCCCACAATGGTTGTTGGGTATCTGCATATGAAAGATCACCTGGAAACAAAAATATATCACAATTTTCCTATTGAATGTGTTGAATGTGTTGTAATGTTGAATTTGTCCACCATGTCTATCCGAGGTGACCCATCATCCCAAAATTTATGGGGAATTCTGATCTTGGTGTTTTGACGCTATACTCTGGACCATAAGTTCCACAATGATAATAATAAATTGTATTATATTATAATGGCCCAAGTGTAACATAGTGAATCTGTCCATATTTATAACCCAAGTAAGTATAAAAAAAACATTATAAAGGTCACATATACAATCACGACTCTATCTGACCAATCTCAAGGTGTGTCTAGCATTTGTCTGCCATCCTTAGGTGTATAAAGGAAAATAAAGAAAACATGGATAGTCACCACTTCATCCAACCAACCAAGCATGTGTGCCTAGAATCCATCTGTTTTCATCAAACTCTTTGTGCATATCATGGTAGCGTACCTATTGGCATCCACAGGTGGAGCTCTTACTATATATCACTTTATCT
>JASDQU010735903.1:101563-129790 GCA_032191745.1 Picea mariana | reverse complement strand
ACTCTATCTGACCAATCTCAAGGTGTGTCTAGCATTTGTCTTCCATCCTTAGGTGTATAAAGGAAAATAAAGAAAACATGGATAGTCACCACTTCATCCAACCAACCAAGCATGTGTGCCTAGAATCCATCTGTTTTCATCAAACTCTTTGTGCATATCATGGTAGCGTACCTATGGGCATCCACAGGTGGAGCTCTTACTATATATCACTTTATCTTCTGGTTAACAAGAATCATTGTTGAAATTGTTTGAATGTAAACTACACTTTCACCATTGGTGATGTACAGTTAATGGTGTTTACATTAATGGTTCCTTTGTAGCTCTAGTAGCACCTAATCTAAGTTAGTCTTCCATTTCCCTTTCATTTACCTAGGCCCTCCAGTGAGGGAGTCAAGCCCATTCCTTTTATGATACCATGTTGAATTTTTATGTGAGATGATATGTGAGATCAATCTTGTTAGCACATATTTTGATAGGATGGTGTTTATTTCCTTTGGAAATAACACCTTGGTGAAAATGGCAAGAAAGGGGTCTTTTGTGCGACCTACATTATGTTTTTATCCTAAGTTTTGGTCGATTTGACATTTTAGCGCGTTGTGCTAAGGAGCATGCAGATCTATGGTCCACATTCAATATCAGACCCTCCCCCGACCTTCTGTCTTTAACGGGGGGGTCCGAGTAGGTGTTTTTCTGGCACGAACCCAACACTATCGTGTCGCCTCCACAGCAACTCGGACCCCCACATGCTTTACTACTTACCACCTACCCCCCCCGCCTTTAAGCTAACCACCTTATTGCCTCTTAATACCACTTGCACTCCCATTGACACATGTCCTCCACTTGCCCGACCACATGCCTATCCCCATCCACTGTCATTTCTCCCCCGTCTCATCTCTCAACATCTATTTCCCACTCCCATTCCATGTCCCCTCCACCGTTATCGTCGTTTACCCTTGACCTGTCACTCCCCTCTGCCTCCACATCCTCTCCCTTCACCACATCACCCATGTGCCTTTACACCTCAGCTCTCATGTACTGGCACCCACACATTCCCAGTCACCTCCACATGCTTCCTTCCACCTAGCCATCGTCCACTCGTTGTTCCATGCAATTTTGCGCCATCACCTCGCCCACTTTCTCTCACCTTCCTCCATGTCTACCTGCCATTTCCCTCTGCAAAATCCTAGCTAAGAACAGGTGGAAGATATTCAGAGTGTGGCCAGCTTGTTTTTCATATGTCGAGTTGACTCAAGGTCGTCCTAATACCGATGTAGGTA
Source organism: Picea mariana (assembly GCA_032191745.1). Classification (NCBI taxonomy): domain Eukaryota; kingdom Viridiplantae; phylum Streptophyta; class Pinopsida; order Pinales; family Pinaceae; genus Picea; species Picea mariana. Next base: position 128,513 of record JASDQU010735903.1, on the reverse strand, counting down.
GTTAATGAAAAATAAGGAGGTGGGTGAGTGAGCATGGTGGAAAAATCAACAACAATGGAACACTCTTAGCCTACCTCAACTCCTATTCACTATGTTCGTGGCCTCTGAGGAATCAATTGCCTCAGCCACAAGGCTCCCAAGAGTTGGAGACCACTAATTTAAACACCACCAGTTGCCAATAGAAAGCTGTAACATGGTTTTCAAAACTAAGTTTCAGAGCATCTCTGGAGCTAAGGGATACTCCAAGGACTGGATAAAATAGGATCTAATCAACCCTCTCATAATCATCACCAGATTGATTACATGTGGAGGTATATATTCCATCTTTAAAGCCTGTCAATTTCGATTATTAGCTCACTTTCAGTTCAATAAACCATTGTAAATTTCCCTTTTACTTCTTGAAGAGTCTAGCGAATATGTCTTCCCAAGTGAGGAAGGATGTAACCAATCCCCATAAAAACCTATTTCACCACGACCTTATCAAACTACTTGTCTTAGCCGAGTTGGAAAAATAGGAGAAAACATGGGATGAGTTCATTTACCAATTTGCAAACCCTCATCTTACAATCAAGACTAACAAGAAGAATCTTGATCTAGGGACTGTTACTCCACCCAAACCCTCATGCTCAAGCTATTCCTTTATCAGAGAAACTTGTTGATATCCCTGCAGTCTCATCAGGAAAAAAGACCAAGCAACCTATTACTAATTCATGGCACGTGGACGTGCCATATCTTCGTTCTAGGGGGAGTTTTCCTGAGCAAAAAAAATGCTAAGCATTGCCCATTTTTATATCAAACCCATGAGAAGAGGAAGTAGGATTTCTATCAAAATTATGTCATACTATCTTTTTACAAAGTCTTAGGATATTATATCAGCAATTGTTTGTATTGGTATGCTAAATTATATACTGTTGACATCATTGTGTGTTTTATAAGCTCCTATGCATTTTTATGTTTATTCTATAGAAGAATGCTTATACTTAACTACTCTTTGTGACAAATACAGAGCGATTACAATTGCTAAATTCTTATTGTCATGTGTATTCCAAGCTTATGAAAAGAGGATCAATTGTTTGAATTATTACATATTAATGACAAGCAATAACAATTCTCCTATTCACCACGCCTACCATTACAAACCAAGCCTTTTGTTAGTATCTGTCATTTATGTCAGACACCAGTGATCAAATTTACTCTTTCATGTGATTGGTAGGGTTATTAGGTCAAATTGTTATATTTTCAAAATAAACTTATCAAATAAAATTTGACATATCCTGGTTGTAAAATTGTCATTGGTGTGTCTAGGTGTCATTACTACTCCCTCCACTCATCCAAGGTCATAAATTCTCATCATGGTCATGTCATCCTTCCTTGTCATAAATTTTCAAATGATTGTCTTGGTCAAATTTCTACTTAAAATTTGGTTTTTGAATTAAGGAAGATGAATTTGACAAACGTGAAAGAGGTTTTTGTCAATAATATACCAAAAAACAAAAAACCTCCTTCATTTTATGCATAGGTGTTATTGCTTGAGAGAAATCCCCCAAATACAGTCACTATAAAAGGGTTTCTACACATTTGGACATCTTGAATCGAAGTTCGTTTTTCAGAGGTTTGGAGAAGGCATTTGCAGTTCTTGATGGTTCCATTGTGTAGCAGACATCATAAAATTTCCACCCATACCACTTTCAGCCCAAAATTCCTCTGGGAAGGCCTCCAAAATTCCTATCAAAGACCATGTTGTGTTTCTGCTAAGAGCACGTTGCGTTTCTGCTAAGAGCACGTTGCGCTTCTGCAAGTTTTGAGTAACCAACTTCAAGCTGAGATTCTGAGCCAATGAGAAAGTAATTTTGAAACTTGGAGGAGGTTTTTTTTCATACCATACCAAAATACAATAACCTCTCTCAGTTTTTTAATATTCTTTATGGTTTGGGATATATTCTATCATCTTAGAGGCCTATGCTTTCAGAAAATAAAACACTCTGTTTTTTTCCTGTTATAGTCATATTTTCTTTTTGTGTTTTCATAATAACAGAGAATGAATTTTTGAAAACCAAGAGAGATTTTTATCAAGGAAATATTAAAAAACAATAACCTCTCTCAATTTATAAATATACTTAATGGTTTTGGATATATTTAAATCTCTTAGAGGCCTAGTTTTTCAGAAAATAAAACACTTTGTTTTTCTTGTTTTAGTCATGTTTTCTTGGTGTGTTTTCCTAACAACTTAAAGTGAAGTTTTGAAAACCAAGAGAGGTTTTTGTCAAGAAAATATTCAAAAACAAAAACCTCTCTCATTTTTTACACAAGTTTTACTACCTTATAGTTATAGGTGTCACTTTGATACCTATTTTTCACAAGTTCGCCAGGCCAAAAATGTTGTGTTTATGGGAAGTCACTTTTGGAACTAATTTTGCAAAGGTAAAATTGTTGTTTTACATGGTTTAAAGGATTAAGGGTATAATATACATCTCAAGTCTTCCTTACATGTCATCAACAGCCTCCAAAAACTCCAAACCCTCCAGTTCAAACTTAGAGAGCATGAAACATTGAGTTGTCATTTACGCCATGATAATGTTGTCTTACAACCCAAGATGAATTCTCTACAGCGTTAGGTTGATGATATTAACTGCCACCAATAATAGTCTCTGGATGCAATTGAAACACCACAGAAATCCTAAGTCAAAATTCCCCGGGCAAGAGGGAGAAGCTTCTAAAGCTAATCCACCCCCTCCTTCGCAAGTTTAGTAATAAAGGGAAATTTCTTTTTGTTTGCAGTGGTACCTGCAAAATCTTAGGTGTGGGGGTAATGTTGGGCCCGAGATATGATCACTTTCATGATGGTTATTATACACTTTTTCCACATGTACATATGTGTTTTTCATACTTTAAAGGAGCTTTTTGAAGAATTTCATGATAAAATGGTATGATCGCCACAAGGTACGTGTAATTCATGTTTAATGATTGAATCAAGTATAACTCATCATGTTTTATGGTTTCCAAGAGCTAATTCATTCTTTTTTGTGTTACAGAGAAAAAATGCACTATGTTTCTAGTTCTGGCCCTTGATCCGGCACTTGATCCAGCACTCGTTCCGGCACTCGTTCCAGCACTCTGTATTACACAAAAACGCAAGGCGAGTTGGCGGTTATGGTATTGGCAGCCAGTGATTTATAAATCGCACACATGGGTTTTGTTTATCATCACCCCCTCCAGCTACTAAGCTCCAAACAACTCAGTTTTAGTTGTCCAAAGAATGCGATTATTGGCTCACTCTATTTTGTTAGTTAGGGCATCATTTATTGTAATTTTCCGAATTTAGAAGTGGGTCGACCCTCCTGTGGTCGACCACTTGGTTTGTAAACCTATAAATACTACCAGGATGGTCATTAGATTATTAAGCAAGTAGAATAGCTATTAGATTAGAGACAAATTCGTTTTTCTTTGTTTTTGAGTTTTACATTGCCAAAATTATGCCAGAACTGCATTTTTGGATTTTTATGGTGAATTCGGCTTGCTGAGTTCGTGGTGTGCTTTTAGAGAGTGACCATGACTTGCTAGGGGGGCCACCAGTATTCTGGTAACTGTTTTCATGTCTATTTTGCATTTTATAATTTAAATTGCCTTTTTATTTCCTGTACGTGTATATTTTTATTTAATTAATTAGTTTGTTGTAGCTTATTGTTTTACTTCTTTTTGCAGGTTAGATGATGATATGTGTTAGTATGTGTTGATTTTATAGATTAGAAAAGGCTTGCAAGTCTCTCTATCTCTATGCTAACCATGTGTGCAATTAGAAAGTCTCTCTCTCTCTATACTAACCCCGTGTGCAACATAGATGTCAAATGATGCTTTCTTTCATGATTTTACAGTCAAGTTTAGAACACATTTTTAATTAGAACAGAACATAGTTTAATTTGGGTTTTCTTCTGACAAGGATTGATGGATGGGTAGATTTACTTCCATTTTTTATAGTTGCTTATCTTAGTTTTACATAGATTTCATTTACTTAGTTATTAGTTAATGTAATTGTCAATTTTAATGTCATAGTTTAATTTTTGTTTTTAATTCATTTTCTTATCATAGTTTGAATGATTAGAGTAGACATAGCATAGTTTTATTTCACGCAATTTCCTTTCTTAGAATTAAAGTACAATTGAATTTCTTAGTTAATGAATGAATCTAGTTTGCTTACATAGTGTAGAATTGGAATAATAACCTCATTATGTTGTTGATAGTTCATACATGAATATGCATGGTATTTAACATTATCTTTGTCATGGCTAAATTCTCCTTAGATTGTTTAATCCATACCCTTCATTTTTCCATTGAGATTAATGTTGAGTTTATACCGTTGGAATTGTCCTTCGTTGTCAAGTGTCATCGATATATCATCCGTCACCACTGAAGGCATTCACACAACCACCAGCATTACATTTGAGTGTTTCATAGATTAAAGATAGTTTCTTGCTTTCGTAGATTAGAAGAGATAGTTTCTTGTTTTCATAAGTTTAGTTGGTTGTCTTTCTTTCTTTCAACAAAATAGATTTTCTTTCATGCATTGCATCGAGCATTTAAATTTCCTTTCACGCAAGAGAAATAGTTTTTCATTAGGCATTTAGTTCACTTGGTGGAAAGGTCTGATTTTGATTTAATGTATCTACCTTGTGGGTCTCTAGGCCTATTCATGAAAGAAAGTAAAAACAAAAAAGAAAATCTACCATCTGATTTCTAGGTCTATTTCATGAAAGTAAACAAAAAAGAAAAGAAAAACTACCATTGGGTTTGGGGGAACCTGCTATAGCAGATGCACAGGTTCTTACCTCTCATCTTAAAGCTCCCCCGCCACCATGCTAATGCTAAGGTCTAAGGATGATCTATTTCCTAACTACTTCTTACCTTAAGACAACTCCCCGGCAACGGCACCAAAATGTTAGGTGATTTATATGTACTAAAAAAGACACTAAACTACCCTCAATTAAATTGTCAACCTGGGGTAAGTAAACTTAGAGTTGTAGCAAAATATATGCCAAAGGTAGAAGGTTGGTAGGAGTGTAGACTAACTAAGGAAAGCATCTATCTAGGGATAATCTAATCAAGCAAACCTATCTAATGAACAAAGCCTACTAAGGAACTTGAAACTAGGTAACCTAAGTACTTTTGGGCCAAGGACTGATGGGTAGTTCCTAAGAAAGCAAGTAAAAACCCTATTCAAAGAAAACTAGTTCATAACAATAAGAAAAGGTAAACTACTAAGCATACTAAGCAAATGATGAAAGAAAACTACTTTTAACTTGCCAACCTACATTCAATGAGCAACTACCCTATGAAAACAATTAAATAAGCAAGTAAGCAAAAGCACCTATCTAACCTATTAAAGAAAATAGACAAGTAAACAAAGACACCTAACTAACCTACTAAAGAAAAAGACAAGTAAGCAAAGACAACTATCTATCTTATTAAAGCAAAGGGACAAGTAAGCAAAGACTTCTCATTGAACAACTACCTAGCCTAAGAGGCAAGTGAACTAAATTCCTAATGAAAAACTATTTCTCTTGCGTGAAAGGAAATTTAAATGCTCGATGCAATGCATGAAAGGAAATCTTTTATGTTGAAAGCAAGAAAGACAACCAACTAAACTTATGAAAACAAGAAACTATCTCTTCTAATCTACGAAAGCAAGAAACTATCTTTAATCTATGAAACACTCAAATGTGATGTTGGTGGTTATGTGAATGCCTTCAGTGGTGACGGATGATATCTCGATGACACTTGACAACAAAAGACAATTCCAATGGTATAAACTCAACACTAATCTCAATGGAAAAATGAAGGGTATGGATTAAACAATCTAAGGAGAATTTAGCCATGACAAAGATAATGTTAAATACCCTGCATATTCATGTATGAACCATCAACAACATAATGAGGTTATTATTCCAATTCTACACTATGTAAGAAAAATAGATTCATTCATTAACTAAGAAATTCAATTGCACTTTAATTCTAAGAAAGGAAATTGTGTAAAATAAAACTATGCTATGTCTACTCTAATCATTTAAACTATGATAAGAAAATGAATTAAAAACATAAATTAAACTATGACATTAAAATTGACAATTACATTAACTAATAACTAAGTAAATGAAATCTATGTAAAACTAAGATAAGCAACTATAAAAAATGGAAGTAAATCTACCCATCCATCAATCCTTGTCAGAAGAAAACCCAAATTAAACTATGTTCTGTTCTAATTAAAAATGTGTTCCAAACTTGACTGTAAATTCATGAAAGAAAGCATCATTTGACATCTACGTTGCACATAGAGTTAGTATAAAGAGAGAGAGAGAGACTTTCTAATTGCACACATGGTTAGTATAGAGACAGAGAGACTTGCAAGCCTTTTCTAATCTATAAAATCAACACATACTAACACATATCATCATCTAACCTGCAAAAAGAAGTAAAACAATAAGCTACAACAAACTAATTAATTAAATAAAAATATACTGTACAAGAATATAAAAAGGAAATTTAAATTAGAAAATGAAAAATAGACATGAAGACAGTTACCAGACTGTTGGTGGGCCCCCCAGCAAGTCGTGGTCACTCTCTAAAAGCACACCACGAACTCAGCAGGCTGAATTCACCATAAAAATATAAAAACGCAGTTCTGGCATAATTCTGGCAATGTAAAACTCAAAAACAACGAAAAACGAATTTGTCTCTAATCTAATGGCTATTCTACTTGCTTAAAAATCTAATGACCATCCTGGTAGTATTTATAGGTTTACAAACCAGGTGGTCGACCACAAGAGGGTCGAACCACTTCTAAATTCAGCAAATTACAATAAATGATGCCCTAACTGACAAAACAGAGTGAGCCAATAATCGCATTCTTTGGACTACTGAAACTGAGTTGTATGGAGATTAATAGCTAGAGGGGGCGATAATAAACAAAACCCATGTGCCTAATTTATCAATCACTGGCTATCAATACCATAACCACCAACTCGCCTTGCATTTTTGTGCAATGCGGAGTGCTGGAACGAGTGTCAGAACTAGAAACACAGTGCATTTTTTCCCTGTAACACCAAAAAACGTGAATTAGCTCTTGGAAACCATAAAACATGATGAATTATACTTGATTCAATCATTAAACATGAATTACATGTACCTTATGGCGATCATACAATTTTATCATGAAATTCTTCAAAAAGCTCCTTTAAAGTATGAAAAGCACATATGTACATGTGGCAAAAGTGTATAATAATCGTCATGAAAGTGATCATATCTCGGGCCCAACACCATCGTCCATTCGTTTTTCCATGCAATTTTGCATCGTCGCCTCGCCCACTTTCTTTCACCTTCCTCCACGTCTAACTATCATTTATCTCTGCAAAATCCTAGCTAAGAACAGGTGGTAGATATTCAGAGTGCGGCCAGCTTGTTTTCCAGATGTCGAGTTGACTCAAGGTCGTCCTGATCCCGATGTAGGTAGTTAATGAAAAAGAAGGAGGTGGTTGAGACATCATCTCCATCCATAAATGGAAATCCAGAAAGGATTGGAAGATCTGAGCTCACATCTGACAATGAACTGCATGCACAGTCTGATAGAGGAGGTTCAGGCGGAAGAGCTCGCGTCTGACATATATCTGCATGCATAGTTTGTAGACAAAGCTCTGATGTAAAGCCTTGAATGCATGACTCAATCATTCCTCTGGTGGTTGTAGTCAATCCTTGAGTATAAAGATGTAATTTGGATATTTTGTTATGGTCGATGGTTGATCTAGGCTCCCGTATTGTAAAGTTTTGATGAAGCTCTGGTTCTCTGGTTATGTATTTGATTTGAGACTTGTTGGTCAATCTAAGTCAGATTCTTTTCAATTCTATATAAATAGTATGCTAAGACACTTGGGCATGGAGGATCCATCMGAGGTTGTTATGATGTTGTAATGAAGGTTTGATTGCAGTGGTATTGTGGCCAGATTTAGTTAGCTTTCTTCTTCATCTTATTCGCMTATGATACTGAAGTATCCATGTTTGACTAATTTGAGTGGATTGTTATAGCTACATTGTGATGGATTTTATATTACAATCCTGTTATAACATTCTTTAGCTTCTTGAAACTCTAAATCTAAGAGGATCTCATTTTTTGAGTTTTTCCTCCTTATGATGCTTGAAGACCTAATGTCCATAGCATACCTCTTCATTCTCCTCACCAATTCTTCCCCCTATTCACCTTTTCTACAAATTACTGTCTAAAGTTGATCAAGACCTCAACTGCTTCTCCATGCTAGTCCAGTTTTCTGAGTTAAAACGATATTATCCCGAGTCTGTGCTCATTTGACCCCTCTAAATTCATTCATTCTGACATAAAAACTGATGGGTATTGGGCTTACCTTCAATGAAATCTGAAGGTGACTTCTAGTGCTAACATTCTTGGCATCATTGTCGAGGAACGAATTGAAGACTTTTCCCTAGGATAGAATGACAAAAAATTTATGATTCTGAAGGTGCATGAGATATCAGAACCATCAAAGATTGCAACTTGCACTTGGTGACTCCACTGTTTCATTTGTGGCTTCTAGAAGCAGACACACGAGGTCCATTCCATAGCTACCTCTAGAAACACTTGAAGCTGACCTAGAGAGGATTATTAGAAAATGAAATACCTCTCAAAAAGGTACTTCAACTACCATACGAGATGATCCTGGTAATTTTCTTAATCCCTCTTTAGAAACTCTAGTATCTGCTTCTCATTCTCTTGTTATACCATCTATTAGAATTTTCAGAAGTTTAAAGTTTGGGAGTGTTCCTGTTGATTTCTAAGGAGAAATATTTGACACTCATGTCTCCCCTAAAGTCATACCATGGTTTAAACCCAGCACCTTAGAAGATTTTCCTACTCCAAGTTTCACCACTCCTCCTCCTATTAGAGTTGTTTCATTTACAGAAGGGGAAACCTCTGTTCCCTCGAGCCCTGTAGCCTCTTCCCCAAATCCTCATCTTTTCCCCATTCCTCCTAGAAACATATTCCTAGTTCTCCTCCAGTTCACATCCTGATGGTAGGTGCTAATCCTCCCAGAAATAGAATGGATGCCATAGTAGTTGCTAGATATGCCCCTCTTGTCTTGTCTTAGCCTTTGAATGCTCTCCCAGCTGGTGGCTACCTTAAGTAGTTGCCCAAGTTCATGGGTGAGGGAGACATAACTACAAAGGAGCACCTTGCAACCTTTTACAGTTATGCAAATAATTATGTCATTGTAAACGAAGATGTATGGATGAGGATTTGTGTTCATAGCCTTGATGGAGAGGCTAGGAAATGGTTTAGGGCCTTGGCTCCTGGATCCATTGATGGGATTGAAGCCCTAGATGGTGAATTCTTAAGACATTCGGGGGATAAAAAATATTTCCTTTATTATATTACAAAGTTTGGATCACTTAAGAAAGAAGAAGGGGAATTTGTTTCTGATTTTTCAAAAAGGTTTAATAAAATGTATAATAAGATTCCTGCTGAGATTAAACCTACAGAAACCTCTTCCAAAATTACTTATTCTAATTCTTTCGACCCTGATTTCTGCCTCCTGTTAAGAGAAATAAGAGCTAATTCCTTGTCTCATATGAAAGATGCATCCCTGGAAGTGGATTCCAATATATTGGCAGTTGACAAGCTTAGGAGTAAGGTTGATAGAGAAAGAAAAAAAGGTAGGCATGAGGCTTCGACCTTTGGTTCATTTGTCACCCCCCTCAAATGGATGAAGTAACCAAGTTACTAAAATCACTTTCTACTAGAATGGAAAGGTTGGAATTGGAAGGGAAACAGAGCTACAGGAATCCCCCTAATGTTGAAAATAAGGGTAACTTAAGAAGACCAAATAACACCCCCCAGATTATCCAAAGAATTCAAAGAGGCAGGGATAGGGATGATCAAAGGATTCAAGCCCCTCTCCAAAATAATCTTATTGCTACTGAAGAAGGACGGGAAGAGGAGGTTGATCATGAAATCCATTGTCTCAGAGATGCCTCCTCATTTCCCCATTTAAACCAATATGCATACAAGGATTCTCTCATGGATAGTCAACTAAATGAGCTGAGTAAGGGGGAAAAGACCACCAACAGTCTAAATAAATATAACCTCAAATCCAAAAAGAAAGAAGGGAAGTCTAATATTCTTGATTAGCCTACCAGAGCAGAGAAGCCTACTAAAAATGTAGTAGACAACAACAAAGAGAGGGAGGCACAGAAACCCCCACCAGTGGTCAAAAGTTCTGTCCTAGAAGTGAGAGAAATTATGAAGCCCCCCTTCTCTTTTAACCTTGGGCATGAAATGAAAAAAATTAGAATCCTTGTACCCCTTTTAGAGATGGTCAAGCATGAAGACTTCAAAAGGTGCCTCTCTAAATTGTTGCAGTCTAATCCTTCATCTCATTCCACAAAATCAGTTAATATCCAAGATGAAAAGTATGATGCCATACTGGTACCTTTGGTAGAATATAGAGATGATTCATACCGTCCCTTCTATACATCAATGAACATACATGATAAGGTGTTGCATAATTGTTTGATGGACTCAAGGGCATCTCATAATCTCATGCCCAAAACTGTCATGGATGAACTTGTATTAGAAATCACAAAGACTTACCATGACTTATATTCTTTTGACTTAAGTAAGGTGCAATGTCTTGGGGTCATCAAAGATCTGGTTGTGACCTTGTTTCAGCTTCCCATGAAAAGTGTGGTCATGGATATCATGGTGGTTGATGTTCCCCCCAATTTTGGCATGCTCTTGTCAAGATCTTGGATAAAAAGACTTGGTGGAACCTTACAGATGGACCTCACATATGCTACCATTCCTGTGTTTGGTGGGGAGCATAGAAGACTGTATAGGGAAGCTCAGTTGGCATACATTATCAGTGACAAAGAAAACCCCATGAACCATCCTACTTTTGCACTTGATACTTATTTGGGATCCAGTTTATTGCAGCTCACTAATGCTCCTGAACCTCCTCTTGAAATTAGAAAATAGTCCATTACTCTTTGTGAATATTCTCCTCTGATCACTTATGTTTTGAATGTGTTCTTTGATGGAGCCTCTTCTAGGGAAGGTGTTGGTGTTGGAGTGGTATTTGTTTCACCTACCCAAGAGACTATATATTTTTCCTACAAGTTATAATTTGAAACTACCAATAATGTGGCAGAATATGAAGATCTTGTTTTGGGTTTGAGGGATGCAAAAGACATGGGGATTGAAGCAATTTCAATGTTCGGGGATGTTGAATTGATTGTCCATCAAATCAAAAATATTTATCAAGCTAAGCACCCTAGGCTAAGAAAATATAGAAATGAAGTGTGGGACCTAATTGACAGCTTTTTCTTAGCTTTCAACATTTCATTTATTCCAAGAGAAGAGAATGTCGGGGCTGATTCTTTGGTTGCTTCAACAAGTAATTTTAGAGTCCCTCTGCCACCTAAACTCAAGTATGATGTAGAAGTGAAACACAGACCCTCTATACCTGACAATGTCAAGCATTGGAAGGTGTTTGATGATGATCTTGAGATCAAAAGATTCCTTGACATTGTTGATGATTTTTTTGCATTACATATTGACCAAGATCATGATTTTGAAAGTGATCATCATGTTGATGTTTTTCTGAAAAAAATTGCTAACCATCATATTGTTCAGTTGTCTAGAAATCATATTCCAAAGGGGCTAGTTTCTTTGGAAATACTATTTGACAGGAATTATATGGCAATGAAGGTTAAAGGTAAGATCCAAAATTTGTCAAGTTGTCAAACAACTTGTCAAGGGAACAAAGGGCTGAATATGCTAAAATGTTAAAATAATTTGTTGATGTCTTTTCCTGGTCATATGAAGATCTCAGAACATACAACACAGGTATCATTGAGCATAAGATCCCAATGAAGGAAGAGGCCAAATCGTTTAGGCATAAATTGAGACAAATAAATCCTATGTTGTTGCCTATTATGGAGAGGGAGGTAAAAAATCTTTTGGACGCCCAGATTATCATTCCTTTGAGGTATTCTGAATGGGTATCCAACCTGGTCCCAGTGAGAAAGAAGAATGGAGAAATTAAACTTGTTGTCGATTTCCAGAACCTGAACAGAATCTTTAAGAAGGATAATTACTCCTTGCCAAATATGTAGCACATATTATAGATGGTGACAAGTGCATCTAGGATGTCCATGATTGATGGATTTTCTGGCTACAATCAGATATTTGTCTTGCCTGAAGATAAAGAAAATACAACATTCACTACTCCTTGGGGTACATTCATGTACGCTAATATGCCCTTTGGATTGATGAAAGTAGGACCAACCTTCCAGCGAGCTTTGGATATAGCCTTCATTGGAGAAAAAGAAAAATTTGTAGTCATCTATCTGAATGACATTATAGTTTTCTCAATTTTCTCCAGGTTTGATAAAGAGCATTGTTATCATCTGAGAAAGGTCTTCTTGAAGTGCAAAAGGTTTGGTCTCTCCCAAAATCCCTAGAAATCTTTATTTTCCATGCAGGAGGGAAATTTTTTGGGACACATTGTGTCAGCTGAAGGGGTGAATATTGATCTGAACAGAGTGGAGGCCATCCAGTCCTTATCGCCTCCTAGATCCAGGAAAGAGGTTTAGTATTTCTTGGGTAAAATCAACTTTCTGAGAAGGTTTGTTTCTAATTTTGTTGAACTGGTTAAATACATTACATCCATGCTCAAGAAGGGAAATGAAGTGAAATGGAATGTTGAGTCTAGAGATTCATTAAACCAAATCAAGAGGGTGTTGAATGAAGCACCTGTGCTCATCAATCCTGACTACTCCAAGGATTTCTTGATCTTTTCCTTTTCTTCATTTGACACAGTAGTTGTCGTTTTATTACAAAAAAATGTTGAAGGGTTAGAACAGCCCATTGCCTTTTTCAGTAGGGCGTTGAGAGATGTTGATATAAAATATGACATCATGGAAAAACAAGCCTATGCTTTGATTAAAGACCTCAAGGATTTTAGGATCTATATTCTATGCTCAAAGATCATTGGATATGTCCATTCATCTTCTGTGAAGGAGATTCCCATTCAGCCTAACATAGACAGAAGAAGGAGCAAGTGGATTGCAAAAATCCTTGAATTTGATCTTGAAATAAAGCCCACCAAATTGGTTAAAGGCTAAGGTTTATATAGGATTCTGGTTGAATCTAATTGCAAAGCTTTGGGGGTTAATTTCATCGACACTTGCTCAAAAAATCAGCAAACTGAGTTGTCTGATTTAGGTCCTCAAGTCAACCCTCCATTGGTAGAATGTACCTGGTACAAGGACATTATATTTTTTCTGCAAAAGTTGTGGCCTCCTGATGGTATGGAGAAGAACAAGGTAAGAGTTTTAAAACTTAAATCAATTAAATATTGTCTCGTTGATGACCTCTTGTATTGGAAATATCCTCTGGGAGTGTTGTTGAGATGTTTAGTGACGCAGACGAGGTCCACCCTATCACCCCGCAGGGTTTCTTCACTTGACCTCCTGCTCTCAGGATTGTTCAATTTCCCTTCTGTTGATGAGCCGAAGCGGCTCTTTAGATTCCTGAGTGGAATCTCTGCTTAAACATGACCCAATCCACAAGTCCTTCTTTACCCTCCACGGCCTCCCACACTTGACCGTGGTTATCCCCGATATCTCTATCGGGGTTCAGGGTTTTTCCCTTCCTGTTGTCAAGAGTCACTGTCCTCTCAATTCCCCGATTTTCGATGAGCTCCTTTTTCTTTATGCATTGGCCCTCCTGGCTCATCTCCCACTCATATGACCAATTTCATAAGACCGCGGTCCTATACTCCCCTATCGGGATTTCAGTTCCAATTTCCTGATGAGCTCTCCTGTACCCTTAGCCCCTCGTAGCTAGGATCTGATTCATATGACCTACCTCCATGACCGTGGTCTCACCTTCCTATCAGGAGTTCAATCCTCAAAACCCGATGTGCCCCTTTGTACGCTAGCCCTCCTAGCTAGAGCATGGTCCATATGACCTGTCTCCGTGTGACCGCAGTCAACCTCCCATCGGGGCTACGGGGTTTGTGATGCCTCAATGCATACACCCACAGGATTCCCGATCGTCCAAATCCCGACGCTCCATTACGCTGATAGCTGGCCTCCACTACGCCTCTGTCCTCCTTCTCTACTGTGGTGACAGCTGGCCCCCACTCATCGGGGTTTCGCGGATCACGATTTTGAAATGCACAAACCACTTGTCACCGGAATCTTTGATTTCCCGATGGCTTCAATTTCGATGGACGCTTCCCTTTCGGCACTTTCCCAATGGCACTAGATGATTGCCACGTGTCCTCCTCAAATGGACGGTCCTGATTCCTCTAGGATTTTGAGACTTTCAATGTCCCGGGTCTCTTGTCCTCGGGAACTCCGATTTCTCGATCTGTGACTCTTGTCTGATTCCTAACACCTGTCCCGTGTGAATGGATGGCTCAGATTCATGTCGAGGGTTTCAACCTGGATTTCCCCGATGCCTTGTCCACGGGAACATCAATTTCCCGATGTGCCAAACGTCGATGGCGCTGATCTTCACCATGTGTCCTTGCTAACGAATGGTCTAGATTAACTCTCAGGATTTCGAGACTTTCGAAGCCCCRGTTCTCATGACCTCGAGAACTTCGATTTCCCGATGGCCAATAGCCCGACTACTAAACCTCGTGYAGCTTCCACAGATCCAACGACTGACGGGTACCTACTCCCAATATGACGGCTCAGATCCTTTCTCCTTGCACGCTCCTCCTCCAAAGGCTAATCTCCGCGCAACTCTTCCTGATCCTACGGCTGGCGGGATTTCTATGCGAGATATTATGGCTGTCGGTGACCCTGCACCAAATCTAACGGCTTAGACCTATCTTCCTTCCCTGCGCTTCTCCTGAGGATTAACCTCTGTGCACCTTTTCCCGATCCAACGGTTGACGGGTTTTCTATGTGGGATCCGACGGCTGTCGGTCTCCTTCTTCGATGGGCTCCTTCTGAGCTTCTCCTAGACGCTTAAAGCCAATGTTCCAGATCTTTCCTCCTACCGATCTGATGACTGACACTGCTCCTCCTGAGATTCTACGAATACTCAGACCCCTTGGGGGATTTTTCTCTTCTTCTCCTTCCACAGATGGAGAATATTCATATGCCTTCCTGGCGCTCTATTTGCTCAAGCAACCTCCTTGCTAAGACTTCCTAGGTGTTTAGCAACCCAGTGAAGATCTCTCTCTGGACTCTTCTTCACTTATATAACTCGAAGATTTCTCGTCAGTTCTGTGCCTACCTGCACACTTCCTCGACGCCCTCCTGGTGGAGTATCTTCTCCACAGAAAGTTCAGTAGTTTTGGGTTCCCTCTGTGCTCCTCTGCACTTTCTCGATGCCCTCCTAGCAGAGCTTCTTAGAATCCTTAGTGATTCTGGTCTTCTCCGAACTCACAACAGAGTTCTTCTTCTGTGCACTACTGCACACGTGCTCAATGCCCACTTGGCAGAGCTCCATAGAACTCCTCCGTGATTCTGTCTACAACTGTGTTCTTACCCACACAGCCTTACCTCCTGAGGTATTCAGTAACCTCACAGGTCTTCTTCCCGAGTTGTTGACTTCAGTCATGTTCCTCAGCACGTCTTTGTCTGACTCCGCAGAGTTCAGAAGTGCATCCTCTGTGCACTGGTATTCAGAGACCACAGTGCTCTGTCACGCCCTCCTGGCATGAAACCACAAAGACCCTCAACCTGAAATCAAACACACTCCTGCAGAATGCATCCACATAACATACATTCACAGTATATACAAAGAACACCCACAGACATGCATATAAGACAGAATGATGCAGGAAAAACTGCTCTGTTATATATTAACAAATGGAAAAATGCATGTATCTTTACAATGGTGTTCCTGAGCTCTCTCTGGATCTTCTCTACTCTAACTCAACCATTCTCTAACTCTTCTCTACTCTAACTCGACTCTTCTCAAAATGAGATCTCAAAATCTCTTTTACCTGAGGGGCTCATCGAGCGCTTCCCTCCAGGTCCACCTACTCTAATAAATTACATTAAATGGTTGTCTAGTCCAGCACCTGGACCTAGATCTCAGTCGATCTAGCATTTAAAGCCGATCTTATCTACAGCCTGCACAAAGGCACGGCTTTCATGGCTCACCAGCCTAAGACATTAAATTACATTCAATTCAAATTCAAATGAGGTTGCGCCTCCCTTTTTGCATGCGATTTGAATTTGCTGGCGTGGCTGCTGGCTGGCCACTGACATGGAGCGATGCTCCTGCATCATTTAGACCCACAAGAGGCCCAAAAGATTATGTTTGAATTTCATGACATTTTATTTGGGGCACATCACTTCTAAAGAACTACAGCCTATAAGATTCTTAAATATGGGTATTTATGGCCTAGCCTATTCACTGATGTGTGTGCAAAGATTAGGGCTTTTGTTAAGTGTCATAAATTCTCTGGAAAGCAATAGCTCAAGTATTTTCCATTGAGGCATGTGGTAGCTTCAGGTCCCTTTCAATAGTGGGGCCTAGACTTTATTGGGTAAATTCATCCTGCTTCAAGCATTCATCACAGGTGGATCTTGACTGCCACGTATTACTTTACCAAGTTGATATAAGCCATCCCCACAAGGAATGCTTCCCACAAGGTAATCATTGGTTTTCTTGAAGACATCATGGAAATATTTGGTTGTCTGAACATAATTGTCACTGATAATGTTGCATCTTTCAAGGATGAACCATTGATCCAGTTTTGTGAACAGTTTGGAATTGCATTGATTCACTCAACTCCTTACTAACCTCGAGGGAATGGACTGGCAAAATCCTCTAACAAAAACCTTATAAATATCATCAAGAGATTGTTAGAAGATA
This sequence comes from Picea mariana, assembly GCA_032191745.1. NCBI lineage: Eukaryota > Viridiplantae > Streptophyta > Pinopsida > Pinales > Pinaceae > Picea > Picea mariana. The sequence goes on along the minus strand of JASDQU010735903.1, from coordinate 111,610 downwards.
ACAAGAAAGCATGGGATTCAAATCTCAAATTTTCTTTGTGGGATGATAGAGTGACAACAAAGAGGTCTCTTGGTGTCTCTCCTTTTCAGTTTGTGTATGGAGTTGAGGCATTTTTTCCTTCTCATCTAGTCTTTCCTGTGGAAAACATTTTCCAAGACTACCAAGGGGAACTTGATGATATGAACAACAGCTGGTAGAAGTGCAGCAGAATAGAGAGAAGCTATTGGACAAAGCACATGAACATCAACGAAAGATCAAGCAGGCCTTTGACAGGAAGGTAAGAAAAGAGGATTTCCAACTAGGATATCTAGTACTCAAATGGGATGCACCCAAGCAGGACAAAGGAAAGCATGGTAAATTTGAAGCCTTTTGTATCAGACCCTTCAAAGTTTCTGAGTTGTTTCCGAATAATACTTACAGGTTTCAAAATTTGGAGGATGCTGAGGTTTTTGGTGGCCCTGTAAATGGGCATTTTCTGAAAAGGTTCTTTGCTTGAGCCATGAGTGGCTTTTTCATGCCATTGTAAATATCACCTTTCTTTATGTTTTAATAGCTGACCCCATAGCCCTAATATCAGGAACTAAAACTACTGAAGTTCTTAGAGCCTTGCAGGGAGGTCTCTATCCCCCATGGAGCCTAATGTTAGCACATATTTTGATAGAATGGTGTTTATTTCCTTTGGAAATAACACCTTGGTGAAAATTGAAAGGAAGGGGTCTTTTTCATGACCCACATTATGTTTTTATCTTAAGTTTTGGGTGATTTGACAGTTTGGCGTGTTGTGCTAAGGAGCGTGCAGATCTAAGCAGATGAGCATGGCACGCTCAAATCTACGGAACACATTCAATATCGCCCCCCCTCCCAACCTTCTGACTTTAATGGGGCGGGGGGGTTGAGTAGGTGGTTTTCTAGCACAGGCCCCCTACGATCGTGTCGCCTCCAAAGAAAATTGGACCCCCCCCCCATGCTTTACCTCTTACCACCTACCCCCCCCCTCTGAGCTAACCACATTACTACCTCCTAATACCACATGCGCTCCCGCCGACACCTGTCCTCCACTTGCCCAACCACATGCCTATCCCCATATGCTATCATTTATCCCCCCTCTCATCTCCCGACATCTTTTTCCCACTCCCATTCCATGTCCCCTCCATTGTTATCGTTGTTTACCCCTGACTTGTCAATCCCCTCTGCCTTCACATCCTCTCCCTTTTCCACATCACTGATGCACCTTTACACCTCATCTCTCACGTACTGGCACCCACACATTCCCAGTCATCTCCACCCTCTTCCTTCCAAAAATCCATTGTCCACTTTTTTTTCCATGCGATTTTGCACTATCACCTTGCCCACTCGCCCTCACCTTCCTCCACATCTACCTGCCAGTTCTCTCTGCAAAATCCCAGCTAAGCACAGGTGGTAGATATTTAGAGTGCGACCAAATTGTTTTCCAGATGTCGAGTTGAATCAGGGTCGTCCTGATCTCGATGTAGGTAGTTAATGAAAAAGAAGGAGGTGGTTGAGACATCATATCCATCCATAAATGGAAAGCCATAAAGGACTGGCATATCTGAGCTCACATCCAACAATGAACTGCATGCGCAGTCTTAGAGAGGAGGTTCAGATGGAAGAGCTCGCATCTAACAGAGATATGAATGCACAGTCTGCAGAGAAATCTCTGATGTAAATCCTTGAATGCATGACCCGATCATTTCTCTAGTGGTTGTAGTTAGTCCTCGAGTATAAATATGTATTTTGTATATTTTGTTATGTTTGATGGTTAAGCTAGGCTCCCGTATTGTAAATTTTTGATGAAGCTCTGGTTCGCTAGTTATGTATTTGATTTGAGACTTCTTGGTCAATCTAAGTCAACTTCTTTTAAATTCTCTGTAAACAGTCAGCTAAGACACTCGGGCATGGAGGATCCATCTGAGGTTGTTATGCTGTTGTAATGAATGTTTGATTGCAAAGGTATCATGACCAATTTTAGTTATCTTCCTTCTTCATCTTATTCGCCTCTGATACTGAAATATCCACATTTGATTGATTTGATTGGATTGTTATAGATGCATTGTGATGGATGTTTGATTACAGTCCTGTTATAATGTTCTTTAGCTTCCTAAAACTCTAAATCTGAGAGGATCTCATTTTCTGAATTTTTCCTCCTTAGGCTGCTTGAAGACCTGATGTCCATAGCGGGCCTCTGCATTCTCCTCACCAATTCTTCCCCATATTCACCTTTACTAAAACTTACTGACTAAAGTTGATCAAGACCTCAACTACTTGTCCATGCTCATCTAGTTTTCTGAGTTAAAATGATATTATCCTGAGTCTGCGCCAATTTGACCCCTCTAAATTAATTCATTGTGACATATAAACTGATGGGTACTGGGCTTACCTTCAATGCAATCTGAAGGTGACTTCTAGTGATAACAAATCCATTATTGCAATGATAAATCTTCCATATATAGAGAACATATGGTGACCATCCATGAAAGGATGCATCCCTTGGACAATAAATAACCATTTATTATTATTTTTACTTATTATGTATATTATTTAATAATTAATAATTATATTATTACTTATTAATCTAGGAGAATGTCTTCCTCATGTTTTCCAAACATCAACACCTGCCAGTAGAACATCCATCTCTATCGGGTTGTCAAATAATGGAATTTTCTTCACCAGTGCAAGTGGCTCACCAGGTGTCAGATTCAACAGAAGTTTCCCCATATGATGGAGGAAATTGATGCAATGGAGACCATTGATTCCTAAGGGGGGAGGACTGATCCAAGTGGACATCATTGGCTTCCCACCTATTCCATTGGATCAAATTACAATTTCCAACATCGAGGTGGACATCGGTGGCCTCTCACCTATTCCACTTTCTCAAATTACAGTTTCCATCTTGGCAGTTTTTCTAAAGTTTCTCGGGTCCCAAACTTCCGGGGTCATTTTGAGGCCCTAAATGAAATTTTCTTTGACTTGGAAGTTCCCAATAGATCCTTGTTTGGATATATTAGGCCATTCGAAAAATGTGCACCTTGGCTAGACCTTTCTGACAAGGTAATGAGCACCCCAAGCGAAGATTGTATGAAAAAGTTGCACCCTCGGGAAGTTGACGTATCAACTACCCCCATAAGGACCCACAAAAGTTTTGGTGCTTCATCTTCCAAGGTTAGGGTTTTGGATGTTTAGGGTTTTCTCATTTATGCTTGATGTTAAAAAGGCCTTTGGAGCCTCATTGTAACCAACTCCTTTCAAATGAGCATAGCCAACACATATCTCTTCATAGATAAGCTACCTCCATTTTATCTAGCTTGTGTGCTTTGCATTTTACAGACTTTTGTATTCCAAGCCGTCATTAATAGAATATGATTTTTATTGTATTATTGTGTTCCTTTCCATATCTCTTTGTATCTCCTTGTTATATCTCTGTTATATTTTTTCCTTCATGTCTTTCTCAAAATAATATGGATCAGTCCTATCAGAGAATTCTACTGCATTTCGTTGTTAGTGCATGTCCTAGACGAGGTCAGGGTGTAGAAATTTGGGTCTCGGGATTTTTTCTCTTGAGGACAACTGCTCTCACCCACCCAAGAAACCTTCCATGGTGGAAGAAAAGAGGGATGATGGAGAAGGAGATCCTATCAAACTGTTGCTCGAGGAATCCCTTGCACGACAAAGGAATGAGATGATGGATAATTTCTCCAAGATCCTTCAACGACTTCCAATAGCAATGGAGGCACCTTCAACCAACAATCACTTCGGAGGTGTGATTCCCTTCAAGGTATACACTAAATTTGATATTCCTTTATTTGAATTCCAGATAGACATTAACGCTTTGGAAAAATGGTTAAGTCTGCTAGAGGGTTATTTCTCTGTCCAAAATTTCTCCAACAGTGAAAAAATCACCTTTGCGCTCCCTAAGGCCCTTCCCCGTGTCAAATATTAATGGGAGACTTACAATGAGAAACATGTCAAGGATGAGTCTACAATTTTTGGGCCATGACCCACTTAGGTGGCTTTTGTTGATTCCCTCAAGGAACAATATTACCCTAATGGAAACTATGATGACCAATACATGAGATGGACCACACTGCGTCAAGAGAGGGGCCAAACAGTGTCGGAGTTCAAAAATAATTTCCATACCTTGCACACCAAGCTAGGTATTAAATACTCCAAGTGACATCTGGTTCTAAAATACCGTGGGGATATACAAACGTACATCTTAAAAAAATGGAGTTTTTGGTCATCTCGTCATTGGGAGTCTCTTACCAATATGTTGTCAAAATTGAGCATAAATTTAAGCAGAAGAACATGAGAGAGTTCATGTCTACAAATCAGAAACAACCTAAGTATTGTAAGGGTGGCCCTAATTCCCATGGAAACGTAAAGAGAAAGGATGTCCAGTCCCATGACAACTATTCCAAGCCACTAGCAAAGAAGGGTAATGGGAAGTCGAAGAAGGACGCTAGAAATTGGTGTGAGTTCCACAAAATCCCTTGGAATAATACTAATGAATGTCGCTCCAAACAATCATTGTTTGCCGAGATGAAAGCCTCAGGGTCGGAGGCTAACTCAGACTCTGATTCAAAACCTAAAAAGGGAAATTGGATCATTGACGCAGAACCCAATGTCACCATCACTACCATAAAATTCCAACCAGAGGAACCATAGGAGTCTGAAGAAGGGGAGCGCCTCTTCCACTCACAGATGTGGGTGAAGGGGACCCCATGCCATTTCATTGTTGACAGTGGTAGCCAAAAGAACCTAATATTAGTATAGGTCGCCAAGAGATTGAACATGAAAATGATGTTTCATCCTCATCCATACACCATTGGTTGGCTCGGCCAAGGACAGGACATCCACGTCAACCATCAATGTTTCTTGCATTATGGCATGAAACCCTTCAAAGATGAGGTATTGTGTGATGTTTCCCCTCTTTAAGTTTGTGATGTTTTGTTAGGACAACCATATATGTGGAAGTGTCATGTTGTTTATGAATCTAGGCCTCATAGTGTCATTATTACTTTGGCAGACCAACTCTATTGGGTGTTGGAGGCGACCCCAACTACTGAAGCCTCTTTTATCTCCATGAAGCAGTGCAGAAAGGTTGTCTCTCAAACTGAGGTATTTTCCTCTTTATGGTTCAGTCAGAAGGTGAACGAAATGTCACTGCAATCGCCAAAACCTCTCCACAGAGTCTCTCTACACAACAACAATAGGTGGACAAGATAGTAGAAGAACACAAAGACATATTTGCATCACCTACTGGGGTGCCTATGCATTGTCAAGTAAAGTAATCAATTGATTTGATACCTGGTGCTCGAACACCTAATGATCCTGTGTACAGGCATTCGTTTATGGAGAGTGAAGAAATCAAATGCCAAATCTAAGAGCTAATTTTGAAGGGTCGTATCAGACCAAGATCCTCACCTTGCGAGAGCCTAATTATTATGGTACAAAAGAAGGATGAGACATGGAAACTTTGTATTGATTACATATCCCTGAACAAGATCATAATCAAGAACCAATACCCAATCCCCCAGATTGATGATCTTATGGATCAGCTCAAGGGAGCCAAGTTTTTCAATAAGATTGATTTGAAGTCATGCTACCACCAAATTTTCATTGAGCAAGGTGATGTATGGAAGACAACCTTGAATTCTAAATAAGGTCTCTTTGAGTGGTTGGTCATGCCTTTCAGCTTGACTAATGCCCCAGAAAAATTCATGCATATGATGGATGACATATTGTGTCCATTAAAAAACTCCTTTTTTATTGTATATCTAGATGACATCTACGTCTTCAACAAAACTTGGGAGGAACATTTGAAGCATATTCAATAGATCTTGGGCACCCTACGATAGAACAAGTTGTATGCAAATCTAGAGAAGTGTTCCTTTGGCATACAAAGAATCCAATATTTGGGATACATCGTGTATGAACATGGTGTGCATGTGGATCCAACCAAGATCCAAGTCATTCGTAATTGGTCAGCCCTAAAAACAATGACTGAGCTCTGCAGCTTCTTGGGCCTCGACAACTTCTACTTCTGATTTGTGTTGGGGGTTCTCTCATATTATTTAGGCCCTAATCCAGGTGACCAAGGGTGGAGTGAAAGCCAATTTTGTGTGGGTGGCATCCCAACATAAAGTATTCAAGGATTTGAAATTACGCCTCTACTCAACAACATTTCTTATTATGCCAGATCTGCAACAGACATTTGAGATTGAGACATATGCTTCAAATTATGTTATTGGTGTAGTCATCACTCAACATGGGCATATGGTATCCTATCACGGTGAAACACTATCTAATATTGTTTGAAAATACCCCACTTACAACAAAGAGATGTACTCCATTGTGCAGGCATGTCGAAAGTGTAAGCATTACATTTCGAGGAAGGAAACAATCATCCACACTGATCACGGGCCTATGCAATTCATGAAAATATAAGGAAAGTTACAAAATGGCTACCATCAGAAATGGGCCATGTACCTACAACAATTCCATTTGAACATCAAGTATAAGAAGGGAAGCACCAACCATGTCATAAATTTTCTTAGTCGACCCCCGGTTGTGGCACTAACCACAATTATTAACTCTTGTGGTCATGAGACGTCTAGGTGGACACAATTATACAATAATGACTCTGATTTGGTTGTTTCTTATCAGACATTAAGCATAGGAAAAATAGCTCTATACTTTCATCTCTAGGATGGATTGTTATACCATCTAAGCCATATTTGTGTTCCTTCAAGTGAGTGTGCAAAGATGATATGGGAAGCTCATTACAGCTGGGAAACAAGACATTTTGGTGTAGAAAAAATAGTGGCAGTACCACAAAATCATTTTTATTGGCTCGCCATTAAGAAAAAGGGGTTATACACCCCTCTGCCTACTCCAGATAGGCCTTGGGAGTCCATCTCCATGGATTACATGTTTGGTATGCCTTCAACCAAGCATGGGAATGACTGTGTCTTCAAGGTCATTTATCAATTATCTAATATGGAAATTTTGGCACCTCTACAAGAAGAGAATCACAATCGATGCCATCGCCAAGCTCTTCTTTGAACATGTTTGGGTTCATTTTGGGTTCCCACAAACCATTATCTCAAATCAAGACAATATGTTCATGTGCACTTTTTGGTCCATCCTATGGTTGATGATGGACACCAAGCTTACCAAATCAAATTCCTTCCACCCACAAACTAATGGACTGTTATTGGATAAATCTATAAGTGCGGACACAAACCGATCTCCCTAGATCCACCTAGATCTAGAACAAAGCAAGACAGAATAATACACTTTCCCTAGATTTTAACTGTTGAATGAACTAGGAGGCAAGAATCATGAACATACCTTATGATCGCTTCCTTGGGTCTCTGTTGTTCCAAGCTTCGCTCCAATGCTCTTGTATCGTCAAGACCACAACAAAACAAACCAATCGAAGTGAAGACAACTCAATATATTCAACAATTAATCTATGTATATGATCAAGGAGTTATACAATAAAGTGACATTAGATTTATGGGAAAGGGACATATTACTATATTATATTGATTGAAAGTGAAACTTACAACCTGAGCCTTGATGTTGTAAATCTCCTTTCGATGACCCTTAGCTCTGACACACACACTTGCTCACTTGTATGAAGAAGATCAACCACTTTTGATAACCTTGTTGGAGTTCCTTAGCTGCTGTAGCATCAGTCCTTCACACAATCTTCCACTAATTCTCCAATAAATCTCTTGCTAGTTTGATTCTAACATTTTCCATGAGCATTCCCCTCAATATATAGGAGAGAATGATTTAGTTACTTGGATAGGAATGATCCCAAAATATCAGGAAAACCGGTACTTAGATAATCATTCGAATGCCATCTCATCCTTCTAGAAGATTCCCTTCTAGAAGGTTCGAGAATTTATCTTTTTCCCTTCTTTAGAAAATGTTTGCACCCTAACAGTTAGGCACAGTGCGAACTTATCGCACTCTAGCTTAAGCCAGCCTACGAGAATCATGCATTCTCGCACGCAAATGTATTGACAGCCTACAAACCTTCCTCAAAATTGTAATTTCTGGAAAGAGATAAAGGTAACTTTTCTCAGGATAAAGTCATAATGAAGAGCCTGAGTTCATCAACATCATCACATCATCATGACGACCAAAATTATGGATAACATGGACAAATAGAGGTAGTCAATAGGAAGATTGTCCATATCCTAAGGATGTACAATTCCAAACATCCATGCACATGGGATGAAATCGTTCCTTATGTTCAACATAGCTACAAACATGCCTCCACGGCTCTATTGGCCACAACCCTTTTCAGGTGTGCTTAGGGTTCCAACCATTGGCCCCCATTGACATAGCTCTTCCCACTGCAGTTGCACAAGAAGAGTCCTCCCATGCTCAGAATGAGGTTGATTGAGTAGCCAAATTTGTTGAGCTAATCCAACACATCCAACAACAAGTTCATGATATTTTGTAGAAATTCAATGCCAAGTACAAGAAACACCATGATCATCATCGAGTGCCACATAAGTTTCATGTGGGAGATAAGGTATGGTTTCATTTGCAGAAAGAGCACCTCACAAGACCCCATCAAAAGCTACACTCACTCTAATACAGGCCTTACACCATCACTAAGGTTGTGGTTGAGAATGCTTTTGAATTAATTTTTCCTCCTTTCCTTGGCTTGCACCTAGTATTTAATGTGGAACTACTTCAACCATATTTTCCACCTCTCTTGGACACTTCAGATGTGACCGAGCACTTGGCCCCTACATAACTCAATCCTAACTACACTAAATAAGCAACAATTGATCAGATCATGGACACGAATATGAAGGGCACCCGCCAAAAGAAATCCAACTCTATATAGTTTCCAAAGAAAGGTAGTTTCTTCATCAGGAAAAGTGGCTCACCAGGATTCAGATGTAGCAAAAGTTTCCCCATATAATGGAGGAATTTGATGCAATGGAGACCATTGCTTCCTAAGGGGGGAGGACTGATCCAGGTGAACATCGATGGTCGCCCACCTATTCCACTGGCTCAAATTATAGTTTCCATCACACAGGTGGACATCGATAGCCTCCCACCTATTCCACTGGCTCAAATTACAATTTCCATGTTGGCAGTTTTTCTACAGTTTTTCGGGTCTCAAACTTCCAGGGTCATTTTGAGGTCCTAAACAACATTTTTTAGACTTGGTAGTCCCTAATAGATCCTTATTGGGATGTATTTCGGTGTTTGGAGAATGTATTCATTGGCTAGACCTTTGCGACAAGGTACCAAGTGCTCCAAACAGAGATTGTATGCAAAAGTTGTGCCCTAAGGAAGTTGACGTATCAACTACCCCCATCTAGGCCCACAAACCTTTTGGTGTTTCATCTTTCAGGGTTAGGGTTTTGGATGTTTAGGTTTTTCTCATTTATGCTTGATGTTAAAATTCCTTTGGATCCTCATTGTAATTAACTTCTTGCAAATGAGCATAGCCGACACATCTCTCTTCAAATATAAGCTACCACCATTCTAGCTAGATTGTGTGCTTTTCATTTTATAGTCTTTCGTATTCCAAAAAGTCATTAATAGAATATGAGTTTCACTTTATTATTGTGTTCATTTCCCTATCTTTGTGTATCTCCTTGTCATATCTATGTTATATTGCTTCTTTCATATCGTTCTCAAAATCATGTGGCCCAGGCCGAGTGCAATCCCAAGGTGATTTTGATGGCTTAGATGCCCATAGGTCGTGGTTTCTCAACCACATGTTAGTCCCACGCGTCACAAACATGCTAGCTAACATATATATATATATATAAAATCTATTTTTAAGGTCACGGCCAAGCCAACACACCAAATTGGTGTATGAGACCCCCTTGTTTGTGGGACAAGGGACTCCCCTCCGCCCAACGATTTGACTGGTAAAGTCTACGAAGGTATACATACCCTACCCCCCTCTGGATTTGAACCTGTGACCTCTTAAGAGGAAACACATGTTCTTAACCATTAGGCCCACTCAGGCTATATATATAT
>JASDQU010735903.1:87944-101285 GCA_032191745.1 Picea mariana | reverse complement strand
TTAATGTTTATTTTTTAAAAGAAATATTTAGAAAAATGATTTTTTTTAATTTGGGGCTCTTACCTTTTTTTAGTTTTTCCCTTTTTTATTTTATTCAATTTTCTTTTCTTTTTTTCCTTTTTACAATTTTGTTTGCTATAACACTAGGATTTCGTGTCATGGTTTCTAAAATATTGCAATTTAAAGTCTCAAAAAAAAATAATAAAAAAAAAAGTGTTATTGATAGCACCTCTTTTCGATTTTGGCGTTGGTCTTAAGATTTTGGCTTCAGGGATACTGGTTCTGAAGGCCACCAATTTAATCCCTAGAAAAAAAGGGGGTTGTTATTGGGAGCATCACTTTTCAATTTGAGAGTTGATTTTAAGATTTTGGTTGCAATGTTACTAGTTGTCAATGTTGGAGTTACTTCACACACACCTAGGATTTATTTTTCCTAAGGTTTTTCCTTGTTTATTAATCATTATTCAGTCTCCTATATTTTAGGAAGAATATTCCTCTAGGGAGAATATTCTTTTCAGTTTTCACTTCAGTTTGATAAGTTGAGTGGAGTCTAGATGCTACATTGGGATTATCACCATGCAACATTGGGATCATCACCAGCTAATGTGCATAGTCCTTGGATTCATCACCAGACTAGCGCATTACTCATGATTCCCTAATCTCCTCCTCACTTCACTCAGTTTCAGTTAGTTAACTGAAGACTAGTAGACTAGTTAACTCATACTAGGTGGAAGTTCACTCCCGTAACTGCCTAAGAGACTAGACTATGTGGCAGTTTACTCCCGTAACTGCTGGTGTGTGTCCAGATCACTCTAGACCACCACTATGGCACATTAGTTACTCATGTATCCTATATCTTTTGTAAATTATTCACTCTTTGAGTGTGGAATACGATTAATGAGAATTCTTCCATTCTTTCTCTCCTTCTTCTTGTTTCTCAATTTATCTCTGCAAATGTGTGTAGTATTTTCTAGCTAGATCTATTATGTGCAGGTTCAACACACTTACAGTCAATTCCATAGGTTTCAAAGAAGTTGTAGTTCTAACCTCGAAAATTAAAGATGGTGTTTTTGTTAGCGTCACTTTTCAATTTGGGGTTTGATTTTAAGGTTTTTCTCAACAACGTTACAAAGTTGTTAAGGAAATGGTTGCAAAAGGTAGTAATTTTTATCCAAAAAATAAATTCTATCGGTAGCACTACTTTTCGAAACAGGGGTTGATTTTGGAGCTTTTGACCCAAAATATGGGTTTTTAGGGCTAGAGTTCTCACTTTGAGGTCATAGTTCTTGTCAAGTTGGTAACTATTCTTTTATGGAATAACCAACTTCTATTCACTTTCCTCTTCGAGAGGGAAACCTCCGATTGAGTTAAGGTCCAATATAATAGAATTCCAATACATAATTCATGAGGACTCCATCCTTATTTATAATTAGCTAAGAAAATCCACTAACAATGAAATGTTAACTATTTAATGGGTCTACTTTAATGATGTCACGTTACATTTATTCAATACTAACTAACTAGTTGGTCTTATTTAATAATAAAAAACATAGTGGTCTTAGTCCACCTTGCATTGAATGGCCACCGTACCTACACTATTATTACACTAATGGGTTCCTCGACCCCCATTACACTCTTAGGGAGGATTCCACCATGTTGGTCATTTGTTTATATCTCTCCATGCACTCATAAAAGAAATAATTACTAAATATTTTCAAACATATCCACAAATATCCCACAACTTTTATATTATGTCCTTCACTCCTATATCTTTCCCTGTGATGCACACACTATTTTCCATCAAACTATGGAAATATTATAAATGGTTTATTCAGTTTTATGAGCAAGACCAAAGATAATGGCTTACACAGTTTCATCATATATTTGTGTGTCTCTGTGCATGTGTGTGCATGCTTACTAATTAAGGTGAGAAAAATATTTATGTAAATTTAAGAAAGGTGTTTTCTTATTACATTGAGTTGGACTATGGTGATTACAGTTGAACTCAACCTTCATAAATTATATATACATTTCTTTTTATTGTAGAGTTTGTTTCAATCATGATTATGTGGCAAGTTTCTATTTAAAGGTATTATTTTCTCCAATTCTAATGAGAAAAACATCTGAAATTTCTTGATGACAAAATGAATAAAAAGGTGGGGTAAGTAGCTGAATTGGTAAGTCGCTCTTGTAATGATGGTATGACCCGTGTTCGAGTCTCTCAAAGGCATTTCTCACTCAAATGGGAGTGTTGATTCAGTGATTGGGCATGTTAAGTTGCATTGCATTGTAGGAGCATTTAACTGGGATATGAACCCCCATCTTTTTAAGGTCGTGGGTGCGACGTAGTGGTAAGGTCAGTCATATAACGATGGTCAGGTCTCAGGATCGAACCCAAACATGGTCATTGCTCGCTGCCTGATTAACCATTACAAGCCAAGCTCACCACCTTTTTAACTCTACACCATCAGTTCTAAAACAACTTATTAAGTTAACTAAAAACCTGGTGGAGTATAGTAATGTATAATTCAAAAGTTGCAGTTCGTGAATGAGACAATGCTCTGGTTAGGGTTTCATTTATGTTCGCCTTAGTTTCCTTCCATGGCCGCTCCAGGAGGAGGGGATCCATCGCCCCCTCCGTCTCCTGCATCTTATTTTCGCAAGCTTCTAACTGCCCAAGGTAAGAAGCTCCCCCCTATGGATCCCCCTAGCTTCGTCAAGAAGATCGATTCAATACCTTAAATTGATCTTCCCCCGGACCATCAAATGAGGGTAGTAGTTTCCTTGTCAGAACAAGGACTGGTTGGACAATTCATGGGGCTCTGGCCATCAACCCGAGCCACAGACAACTGGATCCAAAGGAATTGGAGACCGCTGATCAAAAATAATGTAGCTTGCTATGCAGTGGGAAGAGGATTCTTCATCTTGGAATTCATGTCTCAAGAAGATAGGGATATAATCTTCAGGAATGGGTCGTACTTTATGGGCACTCAAGGGCTTTATCTGAATCACTAGACTCCTAGCTTCGACCCAGCTCTAGAAGTTCCTAAGGATGTTCCAGTTTGGGTCAGGCTGCCTAATATACCAATCCACTGCTAGAACCCCTCTTCTCTTCAATAAATCGGGAATGGTTTGGGACAATACATCGACAAAGCGGACCCTAGAGATCAATACTCATGCACATGAATCTGTGTGGAAGTCGATCTGGAGGAGGGACTTCTTGAAGCGATCAAACTCAAGATCAGCAACTGGTAGCATTACCAGAAGCTGGACTATGAACAACTCTCGTTCAAATGCAGGGGATGTCATGAATACAGACATTTCCAGAGGAACTTCCCTAAAAACCCAAACATGGAGAAAGAAAGTGGAGAAGGCTGGCAACAACCAAGAAAAGGAAGATCCAACTCCAAAACTAAATGCCCAAGGAACGAAAAGAAAACCCCCACATAACCCAGGGACCCAGGTAATAAATCAGACACAAGGGCAGAGAACACTTTCAGAATACTGGCTCAGGAACCTGCAGAGAAAATAGTAGAAGAAAACACACAGGAGGAATCCCCAACCGAAGAAGCGTGTGAAAATCCAACCCCCGAAGTCATAGAAACTCACTCACCAGTAGAAGAATAAGAGCAATGCAAATCCCCCCCAAGAAAGGACACAAGACCAGACATAAAGGAAGGTGAGGTCTCATCAGATAGCGAGTACGAAGGTGCAAGTGATGCCCTGGCCACACCAAAGAAAATAGGAAGAGGTAGGAAATCTAAGAAGGAAGAAATAGACAAAGAAACCTACAAAGATGTCCTAAAGGGATCGCAACCAACAATCAGACAACTAATCAATGTCAGACAGACAAGGAAGCATGTCAAGGCCTCCCAAGGAGGCCATTCATCCCCCCAAGGTAATTAATGAAACTAACCTCCTGGAATTGCAAGGGATTCGGAAGAAAAAGGAAAGAAGAAGCACTTAAGGAAATCATAAGAGCCTCAAAATCAGATATCCTGCTCCTCCAGTAGACCAAGATGGACAGCCAAGACTTACTCAAAGCAACAACTATCCTATGGAGAATAAGCCAAGGAATAGCAGAAAGCACAAGAGGTGCCTCAGGCGGGTTAGGAACCCTGTGGAACACTATGACATTCAATATGATCAACTCTGAAATGAGCATGCACTGGATCCACACCAAACTCCTTCATAAGGAAATAGGTTGATTGGTAATTCCCTTCAATATCTATGTACCACACCTGTTAAAAGAAAAAAGAAAGTGTTGGGAGACCCTTAAAGACTATTTAAGGGGTTGATTCTTGCATAAAGGTGTCGATTTGTGCAGATATTTCATGTCTAATAGAGGTGCCCCAACCCATGAAATAATAAAGGGGAGGTGGGCCTAATGTTTCATCTACTAGCTAAAGGTGAGGAAGAGGGGAAGACCCATCCAAAGATTATAATGTTGTCGTGTTGGGGTTTATTTGTCTCACTTAAGCTCGCTCTGTGGATAGTGTTTCTATACACTTGTTCATTTAGCTTAGCCATTGAATTCATGTGAATAAGTAAGATGCCTACCAACATCAGACGCCAACTATAGAAGGTTGGGGTGGGCCAGAATGTGAGTGAGGCGGGTGAGATTGATTCATTGCTTTACCTGTAAGTTATTCCATTTATTGCATATCTATAGACAGATAGGAGGGGTGGGCTCAACGATAGGCTGGCCTTCTTTTGAAAGGTCCCTACGGGAGCAGGTTATTGCAAAATGATCTAAACAATATCATTATTGGGGGGGATCTAAATGTGACCCTAGCTTTATATGAAAAAAAAGGTGGCTCCATTGTGCGAGACCTAGCAAGAGAGTGGGTGGAAGATCTAATTTTAGATTGGGATCTAGAATATATCAAGCCTACTAAAGGAAAATACATGTGGACAAACAAAAGGATAGGACCAGGGCATATAGCAGCCAAGCTGGATATATTCCTCGTCCAAAGCTCCTTCTTGCTTATGGGCCTCACTCCCACCTCTTTGATCCTTCCTCACAGTGTGTCAGATCACAAGCCCATCCTCTTAGAAATTTCGTTTGACATAAACCATGGGCCCATACATTTCAGATTTAGCCCAACTTGGCCCCAAGACAAAGAATTCCTAAAGCTAGTGACCAAAGTCTGGAATGGCACAGTAAGAGGCTCGCCCTTCTATGTGTGGGAAGAAAAACTCAGGAGATTAAAGACAGTGCTAAAAACTTGGGCAAAAGGTCAGGAAAATCCAATTAAAACTCGTCAAGAAGCCCAAAAGCAGCTAGGGAACCACCAACTGGAAATGGAAAATCAGGAGATCACCCAAGAATGCATGCAACAAGAAGACCTTCTACAAAGGCAATGGCACAAGGCTTTCCGTGAGAAAGAAAATTATTGGAAACAGAAATCCAGAAGCCTTTGGCTGGAAGAAGGAGATAGAAACACGAGCTACTTCCACAAGCAAGCTGAGGCAAGGAAGCAATTTAAAACAGTAACAGAAATTCAAGTTCAAAATCAAACAATCACGGATCCGGAAGGCATTAAAGCAGCGGCAACTGAAGCCTTCAAAGAAATCTATACTGAAACGCAAAGGACTGATATAGACCCCAAAGAGTGCCCTCTCTCCCTTATCCCAAATATCATCAAGGAAGACATCAAAAATAGCCTAACTAAGGAAGTTACTCAACAAGAAATAAAGGGGGCACTGGACCAAATGAATCCTGACAAAGCCCTAGGCCCAGATGGCTTCACAACTATATTCTACCACAAAGCTGGGATATAATAAAATCAGATCTAATGAAGCTGATCCAGAAATCTCAAACTTGCAGCAAACTAGGAGGTGGAACTAATTTGGCCTTCCTGGCGCTGATTCTGAAAGAAAAAGGAGCAATCAACTTCGATAGATTTCGACCAATATCCCTCTGCAATACAAGCTATAAAATCCTCACAAATATAATAGACAACAGAATCAAAACAATTCTTCCTATAATCATCCCCAAAAACTTAGGAGGATTCATCAAAGGAAGACACATAGTTGATAACATCATCCTAGTGCAAGAGGCCCTGCACTCAAGCATCAAGAGGAAAGACAAAGGTATGATAATAAAACTTGATCTTGCCAATGCTTTTGATAGAGTAAGACATAATTTTTTATTTAAAGTCATGGAAAATTTTGGGTTCACCCCAGCTTTTGTAAACTGGATCAAAGTGTGTATCGAGTCACCTTGGATAGCCCCTATTGTGAATGGGAGGGTAACTAAGTTCTTTCAAGCTTCCAAAGGACTCCGACAAGGCTGTCTCGTCTCTCCCCTCCTCTATGCAATTCAAGCCTCAGTATTGAGATTCCAACTAGAGCACGACCAGAATCACAACAATCTCCATGGTTTGAGAATAGCGCCAGGGGTAAAGGACATAAACCATGCCCAGTTTGTGGACGACACTCTGCTAATGGGAGGTTTGAGCTTACAAACAGCAAGGAAATTCAAGAATGAATTAGTGGCTTACACAGAAATCTCAGGAAGTGTCATAAGCCCTACTAAAAGAAAGATCTATGGTTGGAATATAATGCCAAATGAAATGTTGGAGATCGCTAGAGTACTTGGAATGGAAGGCTGTACCAAATGGGATGCCTTTAAATACCTAGGAGTCCTAATCTTCAACTCCACCCCAAGAACCTCACACTGGAATTTGATGATTGACAAGATAAAGAACAAGATAACTTCCTGGGGAGTGAATTGGTTAAATCTGGCAGGTAAAGTGGTCCTAATCAAGGCTACCCTTGCCAACATTCCAATCTATCAAAGCTCTTTTATTCTGGCCCCTGCCTCCATAATACAAAAAATTGAAGCAATGTTCAGAAGGTTCCTATGGGAAGGTGGGAAACAGTCGGGGAGAAAGCTGCATCTAATAAGCTGGGAAAAAATCTCTAAACCAATCCTGGAAGGCAGTCTCAACTTTAAAAATGCACATGTTCAAAATCTGGCGCTAGGGGCAAAGATGCTTTGGAACCTAACCACCGGGAAGCCAACATGGAGTAAAAAAGCGCTATGGAAAAAGTACTTCAGGGGTCCAAGGGAAAGATGTATAGAGCGCCCAATTCTGGAGAAAAGGGGCTCCCAAATCTTCTCGCTCAGTCAGAAGACTTTGCCCCATTTCAGACCTCATCTCACTTGGGTGCCAGGCAATGGGAAAAAAATCAACATTTGGCATGACTCAATCATGGGAGATCCTCCCCTTGGTTTGAGACAGGATCTGGATCGACTCAAAGAATGGATGGTCACTCAAAATTTAAGCACTCTTTGGGAAATCTCAATTTTGGGGAACGATGAGCACAAGATGTGGCTAAGGTGGGGAACTGCCAACAACCCCCTTGATTTAGAAGAGAACTGGAATGCCCTGAAGCTCTACCTCCAAGGGAAATCCCCACTCAAAAAAAGGGGAAAAGACAAACGAGGTTGGGGAATGAGCTCAGGGACATACACCACTGCAGCAGGGTATCATCTCACAAACGCCCACCCCAATGTCCCTCCAAACCTGACAATTTGGAAAGCAATTTGGACCTCCAAGTCCATCCCAAAGATTGCCATGTTTATTTGGACTCTGGCTCACAGAAGCATTCTAACGAGAGAAAACCTAAGAAGAAGGGGGTGGGAAGGCCCCAATAGATGCCCGCTCTGTCTTCAAGCAGAAGAAACCATAGACCATCTTCTACTAAACTGTTCCTACTCCAAAGAAGTCTGGCAGTTGGCTCTGGGACTGCAAAGTGTCGTCATCATACCCCAAGATACGAGCAATCTTCTCCAAAATTGGGATTCCTTATGCCCTTTCCAAACTGAGAAAAAAGGCCAAATCTCCACTCTGTGGAGAGTCCTCCCCAAATTCATCCTCTGGAAAATATGGCTGGAGTGAAACAATAGACTTTTCAGGAAACTCAAAAGAAGTCCATCCCAAGTTGCAACCAAGATACAAGCCTATTTTGGCGAAAGCGCTCCCTACTTCTTCCAAACAAAGAATTCTAGAGTGTTAGAGTTGGAAGAGGAACAATGGTTGGATCAGTTTAAAATTCAAGACCAGGGGGGAAAAAAGGACAATAGCACTGGCCAAGAAGCCTGGGAAATATGAAAGGAGAAACAAGATTTTGAAGACTAGAAGACAAAGGAAAAGAAACATATTTTGTTCTTTGACAGGACCTCCAAAGGGAACCCAGGCTTGGTAGGGGGAGGAGGGATTCTAGAAAGCCTCTCTGGATCAATGAAGGTAAGCTTCGCCTAGGGCCTCGGAACTGAAACTAAAAACAGAGTAGAAGCCCTAGCCCTCTGGAAAGGGCTCATTTAAGAAATCCATCACCGCGTTCAAGATCTGGTAATAATTGGGGACTCCCGGATAGTAATCAAAGCCTTAATCCACCAAAGAAAACTCAAAAATTCAAAACTTAATAACCTCCTGGAGAAAATCCAACTCCTCCTTGGGAATTTCCAGTCTTATAATCTCTACCATGTCTTATGAAACCTAAACGAGCAAGCAGATGCCGAGGCCAATAAAGGATTCCTCTTGATTACTGGAACCATGCAACTTAATGGAACAATGTCCACAGTGGATCTGTCGTGACTCTAGGGAGATATCCCATAAAAAAAAAAAAATTAAGTCATGAGCTGGAAAGGGAAAGGCAACATGAAAGAAGCATTTGAGCAAATCCAAAGTGCAATAGGACAAAGTCCCTACAAGACAGTGCAAGTGGACAAAAGGTATAGCCCAGTGCATCATTTGGTCGTTGATTTTCTCTGGGGAGGAGACAGAGCAGCAGGTCGTCCATCCCCTTTAGATCACGTGAATCATTTAGGGGATTCAATTTGGGAGGAGACTGAGCTTAAATCGGGGAGAGGAACTCAGTCCTCCATACCAACCTCACACAGAGACAGCCAAGAAGGAATTCAGCCTAGCTACAAGAGGATCAAGCACAGTAGCAAGTCACAAGGAGAAGAGAAGAAGTCGCCAAAGATGGATTCCAACTCGAGAAGCAATCCAAGCACAGAAGAAAGTCTAAACGCAATGGGCGTCGCTCTAGAAAATTTAAAGGAAATGTTGAACTATCAGTTGGACTTTCTTCAAAATCTAGACATAGACGTAGGAAGAAGATTGGAGACGCTGGAAGGGAACATTACCACCACAAAATTTGAGATCACTCTGGAGCTCAGCAAACTCCATAAAGAACTCAAGGACCCTAAGAAATAATTCGAGACCATAATCACCCAGCTAGAGGAAAAAATGGCTCAGCTAAACAATGAATGGAAGCGAGATCCAGAGAAGTAAATCAGCATTTCAAGTCACGAAAGGGAGTTATGCAATTTCTCAGCAAGGATGGCATTTTGTATAGAAGCCTCTGTTGTAAATAAATTTGTAAAACTTCCCACCCCTGGAAGGTTAGTATAGCCTCCAACACTGTATTCGACTAGTAGAGTGTGGCTCACCATAGTTGTAACAGAACCAGTGGCTTTGCCACTGCCTTTCTTAATTAAAATCCATTAATCGTTCTTGTCAAAAAAAATGACAATATAAATAACCATTAAATGTATCCAATTAAGACTCCCAAATATTAATAAATATTCCTTTTACAATTACAATAAATCAATACCCAAATAATGAAAAATCAATTGTAACTTCTACATATGTGTGAAACAATCAAAATCAATTGTAACGTCTACATATGTGTGAAACAATAATGAAGGAATATGCCCATATTCACACAAAAATCTTTGTGAAACCAGAAAGAAGGAATATGATCATATTCTTTTAATAACTTTTAATAAGGAAAGAGAAATGGAAGAATTATAAAATATGGTTTTCTTGTGAGAGTTATAATTACCTCCTCATACACCCATTTGAAAATATAATCCCAAGTTTTGGAAAATAAGTTAACATTGAACATTAAGTCATCAAATTAACCAAATATAACATTGAATCAAAATAACATAATATATCTTTTCTAAGCGTGGTTGTCTTTATTTTTATTTTTATTCTTAAACGTCTCATTGCAAGATATAAATAAAGTTACATACTTTTTTAAAGTGTTTTATATAGAAAGTGTTTATTTATCATGGACAAACCATATGTATAATATGCATAATAATAGTATAATATGTCATAGTTATTTATAATGTGAATTTAGTTTCAAGTTAATTTTTTTTTTTTTTAAATAGATAAGTTTAACATGTTTAATTTTTCAATTGGTTGGTTATTGGTTGATATTGAAGGTGGGTAGAGGGGATAAAAGTGCAAATTGGTCTTATTCATGGATAGGAAGTAAAGGTCTCCACAAATCACCCCTTCCAGTGATACAAGACTGAAGAAACAAAGGGATATTTCTACTAAGAGTCTAAGACAGATTGTAAATTGGGAGAGATTTACAAATTGGCAAAAATAAATGGTTCACCTAAGAAGAGGTAGGATTAGGAAAAGAACTAGCAAAATCATGGAAATCATATGTAGATTCTTTGAAATATAACAATGTCAAACTAGGGGAAGAAGATGACAATTGTTATGGTCTCTCAATCCTATAGGGACTTATCTTCCCAAACTAGATACAAAGCCCTTGTTGGCAATGGCTTGGAGGGACAACCAGTTTGATGGTGGAAAATCATCTGGAAGTTAAGGTGCCCCTTGAAAAAAAAAATCTTTATGTGGCTAGCCTTAAATAACAAGGCTCCAACAGGGGAGGCTCTATAAAAAAAGAATTTTGTTGGCCCAAGTTGGTGTAGCTTATGTCAACAAGCATAGGAAACAATTGATCACTTACTCATGACTTGTCCTTTCACTAAAAAGGTCTGGAAATAAGTTGGTTGCATGACAAGGTTAAGGAATGCATGGGAAGAAGGAAGTACTAAACGAGCTTTCGAGATTTGATTTATAAACAAGGATACAAAGAAGATCAAAGCTCTCCCACTAAATATAGCTTAGGGAATATGGCTTGCCAGAAACCTAAAGCTATTTGAAGGAAAAGAAACACTTCCCTTCAAATGTGAAATCTGGTTTCTAAATAGACTAAATTCATATATATATGTACAAGAAAAGGGACAAAAAGATACCTTATCAATAAGGTCATTCTTTGGGCATACTTTGATGGTGTCTCTCAAAGGAATCTGCCAAAAAGAAATTCAAGAGGGATCATGTATTTATGCTCAAATCATAATATAGCATTCAAAGCTAGGATTGGTTAGGAAACTAACAATTATTTTGAACGGGTGGCTCTCAAATTAACCCTATAGTTCGCTAAAGAATATGGTGTTACAAAACTACAAATTTTTGGAGATTCTCTATTGGTTATTCAATGGTTATGAAAGGAAGCACCATCATTATACAACCAGTTTTTGACTATATTCAACAACAAATGACAACATTCTCTCACATTTATTTGTCTCATATATATAGGGACAAGAACAAGACAAATGATGGCCTATCAAAAGAGGCATTGGGAGTGGAGTGATGTAATATACCAGATATAAAAAGTATGCAGAACAGAAATAAAATGCTAGAAATGGCAGAATAACAGTAATATAACTAGCATAATCTCCACAATAACACATAAATGATATAAGAACAACAACAGAAATAGCACTTTGATTCAAAAAGAAATGTTCACAGCCCTCTTCGAGGGGGCAACCTCTAGTCGAGCAGCACTCTGTTACAATAATCTCCAAGCTAGGGTTTTCATACCCTCGACCCTTATTTATACTAAATATGTCTATCAAAAGAAGCATCTAAAGGAAGATCCTTCTAGAAGCGGAAGCTTCTATTAGGTATTCTTACATCTGCCTTATTCTATTTTATTGAAAGGCCTTATTAATACTGACCTTTATTACATTTGAATATATTGCTCTACCTATGTGCGGGTTAGGACCCTAACATGTACGCCCCCTTAAAAACATCCTTGTCCTCAAGGCTTGAGATGTGGAAACTGCTGCAGAATGGTAGTTGGTTCCCAAGTGGCATCTGCTGGAGTTGTATCTTTCCACTGGACTAGCACTTCCTCGATGGTTCTCTGATGCAGGCGACACTCACGCTGGTCCAAAACTACTTCTGGTTGTAGCCAAATGGATCCTTCTTCAGCTAACTCGGGAAGGTTGGTTTGAATTTGGCACCTAGTTCCAATCACCTTCTTTAAGCATGAAACATGAAAAACAGGATGTAGCTTTGAATGACTAGGCAGAGCTAACTGATAGCCGACTTGTCCCACACGCTTGAGAACTGTATAAGGACCATAAAATTTGGGCGCTAGCTTCTGACAATGCTCGGCCTTGAGGGAAGTTTTCTTGTATGGTTGCAGTCGCAGAAACACCTGATCCCCTTCTGTAAATTGACAATCAGAGCGACCTTGATCTGCTTGTTGCTTCATGCGATTTTGTGCCATGACCAAGTTCTCTTTGAGGGTACGGAGAATATCCTCTCGAACTGTAAGTGTTTGGTCAACCGCCTGGACCTTCGAGGTACCCGGTAAGTATGAGAGAATTGAAGGTGGCTTCTATCCATATACCGCTTCAAAAGGAGTCATGCGTGTAGATGTATGGTAGGAAGTGTTGTACCACCATTTAGCTAGGGGTAACCATTGAGCCCACTGATTTTTCTTTTCAGAGGAAAAACACCTCAGATATGTTTCCAAACATTTGTTGACAACTTCTGTTTGACCATCAATCTGGGGATGATAAGTTGTGCTGAGATGCAATTGAGTGCCCTGTAGCTTGAACAATTCTTGCCAAAAATTACTTGTGAAAGTTGGGTCACGATCAGAAACAATAGAGTGCGGCATGCCATGAAGCTTGAAGACCTGGTCCATGAAAATTTGAGCCACCGTGGATGCAGTAAATGGGTGTTGAAGAGTGCAGAAATGAGAATACTTGGAAAGGTGATCCACAACCACCATTATGACTGATTTATTTCCCGATTTGGGTAAGCCTGTAATAAAGTCCATAGAGATATCCTTCCAAATAGTAGGTGGAATCAGAAGCAGTTGTAGTGTGCCCGGAGATTTGACTGTTTCTCCCTTGTTGCGTTGACACACATCACATTCAGCGACAAAATTACGGATGTCCTGTTTCATACCATCCCAGAAAAAGGAACGTTTGACCTTGTCATAGGTTTTGGTGAACCCGGAGTGCCCCACTGTGGGTGTAGCGTGAAGCTCAGAAAGTACCATGGATTTAAGCTTTGATTGTTTACTTAAATACAAACAACCTTTGTATCGAAGCTCATCCTGGAGCCAAGAGTACCCTGGGGGAGCTGGAGCATTGGTCTGCAATTGCTGGATTAGATGCGAACTTTTGGGATCTTGTAGCCATTCCTGGCAAAC
>JASDQU010735903.1:75240-87894 GCA_032191745.1 Picea mariana | reverse complement strand
ATGGCTATAGCCAAATGGATCCTTCTTCAGCTAACTCGGGAAGGTTGGTTTGAATTTGGCACCTAGTTCCAATCACCTTCTTTAAGCATGAAACATGAAAAACAGGATGTAGCTTCGAATGACTGGGTAGAGCTAACTAATAGGCGACTTGTCCCACATGCTTGAGAACTGTATAAGGACCATAAAATTTGGGCGCTAGCTTCTGACAATGCTCAGCCTTGAGGGAAGTTTTCTTGTATGGTTGCAGTCACAAAAACACCTGATCCCCTTCTGCAAATTGACATTCAGAGCGACCTTGATCTGCTTGTTGCTTCATGCGATTCTGTGTCATGATCAAGTTCTCTTTGAGGGTACGAAGAATATCCTCTCGAACTGTAAGTGTTTGGTCAACTGCCTGGACCTTCGAGGTACCTAGTAAGTATGAGAGAACTAAAGGTGGCTTCTGTCCATATACCACTTCAAAAGGAGTCATGAGTGTAGTTGTATGGTAGGAAGTGTTGTACCACCATTCAGCTAGGAGTAAACATTGAGCCCATTGATTTTGATTTTCAGAGGCAAAACACCTCAGATATGTTTCCAAACACTTGTTGACAACTTCTGTTTGACCATTAGTTTGGGGATGATAAGTTGTACTGAGATGCAATTGGGTGCCCTATAGCTTGAATAGTTCTTGCCAAAAATTGCTTGTGAAAGTTGGGTCACAATCAGAAACAATAGAGTGTGGCATGCCATGAAGCTTGAAGACATGGTCCATGAAAATTTGAGCCACCGTGGATGTAGTAAATGGGTGTTGAAGAGCGCATAAATGAGCATACTTGGAAAGGCGATCCACAACCACCATTATGACTGATTTATTTCCCGATTGGGTAAGCCAGTAATAAATTCCATAGAGATATCTTTCCAAATAGCAGGTGGAATCGGAAGCGGTTGTAGTGTGCCCGGAGATTTGATGGTTTCTCCCTTGTTGCGTTGACACACATCACATTTAGTGACAAAATTACGGATGTCCTGTTTCATACCATCTTAGAAAAAAGAACGTTTGATCCTGTCATAGGTTTTGGTGAACCCAGAGTGCCCCGCTGTGGGTGTAGCATGAAGCTCAGAAAGTACCGTGGATTTAATCTTTGATTGTTTACTTAAATACAAATGGCCTTTGTATCGAAGCTCATCCTGGAGCCAAGAGTACCCTGGGGGAGCTGGAGCATTGGTCTACAATTGCTGGATCAGATGCAAACTTTTGGGATCTTGTAGCCATTCTTGGCGAACAACTTGGAGCCAATTGGGTACAATGAAGGAAAGAGAAAAAATGGATCCTTCTTCTTCATATTTTCAGGACAGTGCATCCGCCACCACATTGTCTTTTCCTTTCTTGTAAATGATCTCATAATCATATCCAAAGAGCTTAGTCACCCATTTTTGTTGCTCCGGGGAGGAAATGCGTTGTTCCAGAAAGTACTTGAGGCTTTGATGGTCTGTCTTAATTTGGAAACGTTTCCCCAAGAGATAAGCGCGCCAAAGATCAATGGCATGCAGAATAGCCAACATTTCCTTTTCATAGATGGGTTTGCCCATATTCCTTTCAGATAGTTGCTTGTTGGTGAAGGCCAAAGGTCGACCCTCTTGCATAAGGACAGCACCAATTCCTTTCCCTGAGGCATCACATTCCAACAAAAAGGTCTTTGTGAAATCAGGAAGGGCCAGAATCGGAGTGGTGCACATGGCCATCTTCAAGGTTTGAAAAGCTTGAGCAATAGCTGGAGTCCAAGTGAAAGAGTTATTCTTGAGGAGAGTAGCGAGAGGTGTTGCAATCTTTCCATAATTCTTAACAAACTTGTGATAATACCCTGTTAAGCCCAGAAATCCACACAAGATTTTGAGAGTCTTTGGGTGTGGCCAGTCTTGCATAGCTTCAATCTTTTTTGGATCCACCCTGACGCCATCCTTGCCAACCAGATGACCCAAGTATTCTACTTCTGAGGCACCAAAAGCACATTTAGAATGTTTTAGGAAAAGTTGGTGCTAAGAGAGTAGATGGAGAACTCGATCCACTTGAGTAAAATGGTCTGTCCAGGTTTTTCTATAGATGAGGATATCATCAAAGAAAACTAAGACAAAATGACGGATAAAGGGATGGAAGACATGTCAATTCATGAGGCTTTGGAAGGTGGAGGGGGCATTACACAAGCCAAAGGGCATGACCAAAAACTCATAGTGGCCCTCATGAGTTCGAAATTCCATCTTGGGAATGTCTACCTCTTTCATACGTATCTGGTGATAGCCTGAGCGAAGATCAAGTTTAGTAAAGAATTGGGCGCCACTCAATTCATCTAGGAGGTCATCAATGACAGGAATGGGAAATTTGTCCTTAATGGCCAGTTTGTTGAGGGCACGGAAGTCAAGACACATTCTCCAAGAACCTTCTTTCTTCAGGACCATGACTACAGGAGAAGAGTAAGGGCTCATACTAGGGCGGATAACGCCTGCATTAAGAAGTTCCTAGACCATTTTCTCAATTTCATTTTTTTGTGAAAAGGGGTGGCAATACAGACAGATATTGGGAGGAAAGCTTCCGGGTACAAGGGGAATGGAATGATCATGAACACCACGGGAAGGTGGGAGTCCGTGGGGAGTGGAAAATACCATTTGATGTTTAGAAATGAGGGCTTGGAGGTCTTCTGGCATCGGGGGTGTCTCTGTTGCTTGTATGGCATGGAGTTGGGCAATGACACCAGAATGACCTTTTTTGAGCAGCTTTTCCATGTGATGGGAACTAATGACCTCATGTGAACCAACATTGATACCTTGGAATTTATATTGGTGGCCTTCTTGGTCGAATTGCATGGTTAATTCCTTAAAATCCATGAGAATGGGACCCAAAGTCCTTAGCTAGTCTGCACCCAACACAATGTCACAACTGCCCATGTCGATAGCAAACATATGGGATTTTAGGTGGTAGTCATCGATTTGGAGATGAACATTTTCACAACGCCCTCCACATTTCATTGAACCACCATTGGCAATCATGATTTGGAAATTGTTGACAGCATGGATGTAACAATGAGTTTCTTGGGCAATGCGGTGATGAATAAACTTATGGGTGCTTCCACTATCAATCAGAATGATGACCTTCTGATGCTTGATGTACCCGATTAACTTGAGGGTTTGGGGAGCAGAGAAGCCAATGAGAGCATTGAGGGAAATGACCGGTTCCACTTCGGGAGGGTCTGAGGGAGGGGTTATGTCAGTGATTTCAGGTGACTCAGACACAAGGGGAGTTTCAACATCCTCTTCTAAAATATCCTCATAGATGGCCATAAAAATCTTTTGTTCCTTACACTTGTGGCCCGGGAAATATTTGTCATCACAATTATAACAAAGGCCTTTGAGTTGGTGTTCAGCCATTTTAGCCCTGGTCAATTTTTGGATCTTTAATGGGGCGGAGGGAGTAGTGGGATTTACGGGTTTAGGGCAAGGGATAAATGAGGGTTTTCGGTTTTGAGAGGATACAACATATTGTGCTTATTTATCTCTTTTAGTAGCCTCCACCCAACTTGAGGGTCGATCCATGAGGACATGGGCCCTAATCTTCTCCTTGAGGCCACTGATAAAACACTCTCAAAAGAAAGCAGCAGTCATGCCCTCTGTTCGAAAAGCTAGGTGCTCAAAGGCAACTATGAAGTCTTCTACTATTCCTGATTGTTTGAACTTTGTCAAACGACCCAAATGGTTGGTGTCATTGTCAAAGCGTTCTTAAAGCTCAGTCACAAATTGGGTCCAAGCAATATACCCTTGACGGGAAGTTTTTCTCCATTGCCACCATTGCCAATGTTCTTGATCTAGATGGAGAAAACCATACCGGAGTTTGGCCAAGTCATCTGTAATATCGTATAAAGAGAAATAATGTTCCATTTGGGTTACCCAACAAGTGGGGTCTGAACCATCAAATTTGGTCACATCCACCCGCGGAAGGCGTAGGTCACGTTGAAAGTGATGGTGCTGAAAGGTATGGGAATGGGAGGAATGTTCACCTTCAGTCTTTGGAGGTGCGTCGGAGAAAGGGTCATCTGTAGGGATCTTCAGTTTGGTGCAGAGTGATGCAAAGACAGATTCAAGCTGGGTGGTCAGTTATTGTTTGACTTCCTCCATTGAGGACTGCATGGTTGTATTGATGGTTGTATCGATGGAGGCAACATTGGCACTGAGTTGTTTTACTTCTTTTTGGGTCTCGAGGAGACCAGATTGCAAGGTGTTGAAGTGAGCTTCCAAGTCTTGGCTACGGGTATGGGCCATGAGGATGGGTGAACTGAAAAGGGGTGGGCGGGGTCAAAATTTTTACCGAAAAATGATATGGATGAATGTGATAAGGGTGAAGAGATGAATCCAATGGAATAGGTCTCAAATAATGGTGAAAAAGTTTCCACACTTTTTTTTTTTTACACCTGCGGAGTTATACTCCGATCTGAAGAATACTGCAGCGATGAAATCCCCAAATGCTTAACCAGTAAGAAAAGTGTAGTGATTTGACAACCCTAACACAGTTGCGCGGCAACAGATCTTGTATGTTTTAATTTGTTTATGTTTCTGTCCCCCAAGGGTTAGGTATTCAAGGGTTCTACAGACAAGGGTTTGCCATGTGCTATAGCTCTCTGATATACGTGCGAGGTCCAACAATAATACTCAGCCCAATATCTCAGGGCACTAACTAAGGAGGATAGACGGTACCCTTAGCCATACTACCTGACTACTCAGGTACTAGAGAGTATCTTCCCGAGTGTTGTTTTTGGTGGCACTATAGCAGTCAGGCGGCCGATCGGTTTATCTAAAGAAGGCTTCAGGAAATCTAGGCCAATCTATACATAGGTGTTGTCTGTTGCGCTACCACTCAAAGGGGTACCAACAAGGGTTACAAGGGTGGTCAACAGATGTGCGCTTAAGAACCACTTGTATTTCCTGCGTGTATGAATCCCTCAACCGCAGGTTTATGCGTGTAATGACAGATCTCTGTGGCTTAAAGACGCCAGAATACGTCTCTACCCTGAAAAAAAATTCTCACAATTTCTGCCAAGGAAAGTGCTCCGATACCACTTGTAATATACCAGATATAAAAAGTATGCAGAACAGAAATAAAATGCTAGAAATGGCAGAATAACAGTAATATAACCAACATAATCTCCACAATAACACAGAATTGATATAACAACAACAAAAATAGCACTTTGATTCAGAAAGCAATGTTCATGGGCCTCTTCGAGGAGGCAACCTCTAGTCGAGCAGCGCTCTGTTACAATAATTTCCAAGCTAGGGTTTTCATACCCTCGACCCTTATTTATACTGAATATGTCTATCAAGAGAAGCATCTAGAGGAAGATCCTTCTAGAAGTGGAAGCTTCTATTAGGTCTTCTTACATCCGCCTTATTCTATTTTATTGAAAGGCCTTATTAATATTGACCTTCATTACATTCGAATATATTGCTCTACCTATGTGCGGGTTAGGACCCTAACAAGTGAAGTACTTGACCATTTCAATCTTTCAAGATGAACATACAAATGATTTTTGTCATACACCTTAGCTATAAAATTAGTACAATGGATAGATTCCTCATTCTCATCTTTACAAAAATGTATTTTTCTCTTTTAAATCCTTTTATTAAAAGATGTAATCTATATACTTTTAAATCAAAGAACATTTTTTTTATCTCTAATATGTAACACATCTATATAGAGTTGAATATTTTTTTAATACACATAAGAAAATGTAATTTTGTTAATTATAAATAAAGTTATTTTTTTCAGTGGAAACAAAAAAAATAAATTTTATCACCACCTTCATCCTAAAATCACAAGTCCATTATTTTTTAAAATTTAGATAAATTTTATTAAAAAATTAAAATTTTTCATTTTTCTAATACGCTTTGCTAATTATAGATGTTGTAATTATATATATGATAATATACTTCTCCCCAAAAATGCCATGAAAAGACTTAGTTCCAATGAAAAATAATAATATTTCAATGAAAAAAACATGAATTTGTTGAGATAGAGGCTGTCAGATGTCTTTTTCTTACTTGCAATCTGGCCGTCCTCGTAAAGGGATGCGCTAAAGTCAACACAAAATCCAACCATAAAATAATGAAATGTAAAATCAGATAGTGAGCTTAAGAACAACGTGGAAGAGAGCAACTTTGAGATTTGAGCAGCGAAGCTTCACACTCTCAGTTAACGGATCAGATCAATGATTTGTTCAAATAGTTTGATCGCTTCTTCGGATACCAACTGTTGAACTCATCGAAGTTTCACACTCTCACTTGGCAGATCAGATCAGTGACTTAGTCTTAGTCAAATGGTTTGATCACTTCTTTAGATACCAACTTTCAGTAAGAGTTCACTAACTTATTTATTACAGTTATTACAATGTGGCCATTTGTACACACTATAGTAACTACAGAATTTTTTGGACTCTTGTTTTCTTTTTATTGAATCAATGTTGCATGACTAAACTTATAATTACAGCTGATATAAGTTTTGAATTTAAGTTATTAAGCACGCAATACTAAACACAACTGCTATTAAACACAACTGAATGGATTTTTTTTTTCATTTATTTAATAATGCTTTTGCTAGTCTTTAGAATTTAATGTTTATATTTTATTCAAAATGTCTAAAAAAAATAGAAAATTCACACAAAAATATGTACAAAATAATATCAATATGTAGGGAAGATAGTTATACCAACTATTTCGAATTCCCACCAAAGGTTGCATGTCCATGATGGTGCCTTGAAAAATATAAAAGATATATTTATGAAGTCAACATTTTTGCACAAATCTGCACTCCCATATAATATGTTTGAGGGTTTCCTCCCCCACACACTAAGCATTTTGTCTGTCAAATCTTTTGTCTAAACCTTGTGTTGGATAATGAGTCGAGTTTAAAGGATATATTCTTTTAATTCATCTTTTTTCGTTTTCATCTAAGTTTATGTAGGGTTCAAAATAGGGGAGAAGGGTAACCTCTTGTGAAGTAGAGAACAAAGTTTCCTAGTATCATAAAAAATAAAGAGGCTTACCAAAATACCAATCTCGATCTCTTCAAATGGGTATTTGGATTTGAATATTCATTTGATGTTGATATTTCAAAGGAATGAGGTGTTGGATCTCACCAATAATTACTCTATCTAAAGCTAGAAGAGCTTTTTGGCAACCAATAGAGTTATTCAATCAATCAAAGAGTTAAATTTAAAGTTCCATCAATTATTCCAAAAGAAGATTCCTTCATGTTGAGTATTAAAGCTTCAAAGCAAGGGATTTCAGTTGTAGTTTGATCATTCAATTCCCAACTTAAGATTGACCGATTAACCAAATCCCAACCAAATGTGCTACTAGAATAAATCCAACATAAATTCCACTACCCCCCACACTTCCCAAATACTTATTAGAATTGAGGAGCCCTGAATTTTGAGCAAGTGAGGAAAGGCAATAATATCACACAAGCCAAAAGAACCTCATATCTTAAGATTGTTTCGAGCCTATGAAATTTTGAGTCTCAAAAGGACTTGTCATGGATCATTACCTTCCAAGCCTCTAACTGTCACCCACTTAGCCACAAGAATTTTTCCTTGAGAAGTAACATCTAT
Source organism: Picea mariana (assembly GCA_032191745.1). Classification (NCBI taxonomy): domain Eukaryota; kingdom Viridiplantae; phylum Streptophyta; class Pinopsida; order Pinales; family Pinaceae; genus Picea; species Picea mariana. The sequence goes on along the minus strand of JASDQU010735903.1, from coordinate 80,260 downwards.
CAAGCTCAAGCCACCATCATCTTTAAGAAGGATACAAGAATGCCAAAAGACCATAGGCAAGCCCCTTTTGTTGGAGAGTAATGGCGAAATGTCATGATTAGTATTTGGTTTGGGTTTGTTAGAACTAGTTGGAGGTTGTTCAGATGTTCTCTCAACTATATCGATTGTGTAGTTAAGATAGTTATCTATCTTAAGTTACTTGTAATTGTATTTATATTGTGATTATACGTAATGAAAATTAATTTTGATGTGCATCTTGTTTTTATGTTTTGGTATCAGAGCCTAATGCTCTAGGTAACTCCCTCACGGGAGACCCAAGTGTGCGTGAGAGGTGTAAATATAGATTATTGTGTGTGTTTCCCGATGAAGATGAGAGAGTAGTATATCCGCGTGGTGAAAATTTGTAAGAAAATTTAGAGCTAGGTGTTGGACTTGTAGTGTGACATCGTGGTTGAGGAGACCAAACCAGAACGATCTGGATTAATCATTGTGGTCTTGTGGAGAAACAATGTTGCACTACTGTACGAAGCAGTTGCTGTGTTTTGACAACATCATACACTTTCATCATGGAAATTAGACATCGTGGGAAATTCAAAAGGAGGGGTCTACCTTAATTAAAGTGAAAAAATAGAGTTGTTTGCTCCAAGAAAATGCAGTAATTTTTTGAATAGAAAATGTGTGAATTTGGTTGTTGTGCTCTGCACTATGATACAGGTTTTGATTGATTTTCTTTAGTTTTGTAATTTTTTGCAGCAGATGTTTGCCAGAGTGAGACAAATGCTTTTAATTCCAAGTGCAAGAAAAATCCCACTAAAGATAAGCGATGATGAAGGTGAAATACAGAACGATATTTTCAATATGTCGCCCAAGAAAGCTCCACAGGCTCATACATATGGCAGCAAACATTTAGAAGTAGTCAGCTAGTTGTACTAGCTATTGTGTAGAGTTTTAAAATGGTTTGTAAAATTTATGATGAAGAACCAATTATAAGAACAGAGTACCATAATTTAAATTAGTGGTTCTTGACGTTCTTTGGGTCCACAAGAACATTTCTCTAGTTTGATTACGTTTACAATCTGTTAAAAGCTAGAGATTCTTGTTGTACTTCGGTGCTTCAAGATCATTAGTTACAGGCCATCCTTGTCTATATTGTTGTAGTGTGTTTAAAGAAGGTCAATTGTATGATTGACTACTAAAGATATCCAGTAATTAGATCACTATCCTATATAACTATAGAAATTTGCTCTTCGGGGGAATTTCACAAATGGTAGTGTATCCATATGATAAATCAATGTCGAGGCTATAGTTTGGGGTAGTCAAGAAGTGTCAATCCTACAAATATGTCAATGATGGTCTGAAGCTATTATACTTTAAATGGATCAAGAGGTAGCTCGAAAGTGTGGAGAAGAAAAGAGCGGAAACCAAGTGATTGCAAAGTGGGTAGAGTTGCTAATGAAGACCAACCAGACAGATGACAGATATGAATTGTATGTCGTTTCTATATTGTAAAAACAATAAATATCATTTCTCCATTAAGGGGGAGTGTTGGAGAATAATGGCGATGGTTTGGGTTTGTTAGAACTAGTTGGAGGTTGTTCAGATATTCTCTCAACTATATCGATTGTGTAGTTAAGATAGCTATCTATCTTAAGCTACTTGTAATTGTATTTATATTGTGATTATATGTAATGAAAATTAATTTTGATGTGCATCTTGTTTTTCTGTTTCCTTTTGCCTCCATACGGCTCATAAAAAGAACTTCAAGATTTTCTCCAATTTGTCTAAGTAAGTACCATTAGGGAGCCAACAAGAAACATAATAAATATGAAATTCATTAAGAATTACTATAACAACTATCAACTTCACTAGTGAAATAGAGATCTTTATATTGCCAACACTAAAGCTTCAGTGGTAGCGTTTGTAAACACCAATACCCCATATTAACATAGGAGAGACTAGTACCAAAAGGAATCCTAATATATCCAACAATCACACCATTGTAAAAGAAATGCTAGGATCTATGAATCCAAGTAGAAAAATTCTCAAGTTTAATTTGTAATCACTCAAGAGAGCACACAGGAAAACAAAAAATGTCAAGGAAGATTTTGACAGAATCAGTTGATTCCTTGTCAACACTAACCTGGATGTGAGAGTCATCAACACATTGCTGATTAAACATATCAAAACCTCTTGCAAGAGGAATACCTTGAATCTAAGCCTATAACTTGGCTACTTGAAAAAGATAACCAAGGCATTAGAGGTTAGAACATATAAGTAGACAATGGGCATACGTTCCAATTAGTGATAACTTATCCCATGGAAAAAAGAGCTAAGGTTATTTACTAACAAAATTGAAATATGAAAAAATTTAGTTTTAACCAATTAACACTAAATGACAATCAATGCCAAAACCATGACAATACGAAATTGAAGTTCCAATGAATCATATCATAATATTTATTCAAATAGATTTTGAAGGATTATGGAATTATGTTGAGTTTACCTAACCCATTCTATAGATTTCCAAAATGAGAGTTCCAATGAATCATATCATAATATTTATTCAAATAGATTTTGAAGGATTATGGAATGATGTTGAGTTTACCTAACTCATTCCATAGCTTTCCAAAATAGAAATCATTGTGTCTAAAATAAACCTTCTCACATTATGTGTTGTGACCAGATCCATAAAAAGAATCTATAAAAGTGTTTTTCAGAATTAATTTATTAGAGATTTGGTGCAATAATTTTAACCATTACCTTCATAAGAAAGCCTTCCAAGGACAAGCCTTCACCTAATATACTCTTTAAAAACTTAAAACTCAAAAAACAGACTATCAAGATCAAAAAATTTGCTATATTTTTTATGTTTGTGTTGCACTTTCAAAACATCTTTCCCTTCTCCTATTTTAAAACTCACAAAGCAAACCATCAAGATGAGAGAATTTGCCATATTATTTGTATTTGAGCTGCATTTTCAAAACATATTTCTCCTATCGTTATCAAACTAATTAATAAAAACATTTCCTCTTTTTTAATTATTTTTTTAATAACCCAATATTTTACTATACTACTTGGCCATTATTTTTAATGTAATAAATTCTCATTTTTCAATTCTTCCAGGTTATGACCCAGTTCTAATATTGAAACACAAAATTTTACATTTTTTATTTCACATATATTTTAAAATCATTTTTTAACCCCTTCCCCTGCAAAGTCCTATTATGAAACACAAAATTTTAGAACCATTATTAATTTTATATTTTATTTTTATGTATAATGATTTTTTTTACAAAGAAATAAATCATACTTTTTATTCTGAGAAGAATAACAAGTACATACTTCATATCCAAATGCACATTACAAAAAGTGTAACATTACACAAAATAGTGTAACAAATGAAAGAAAAAATCTTTCTAAAAGGTGGCCTCCATGAGATGTTCATGTTCTACATGTTGTGCACTAAAACCTTCAGCTGTAACCCAAAAATAGTTCTTTTACAGCCTCAATCTAACTGTTTCTTCCATCAGGTAAAAATAATATTAGATCATATAAAACATAAACTTTGTCCTTAATAGAACAAGTCCTCAGCTAGATACCAAAAAACCTTTGAATAGTTCTTTGTCACATATCCAGGGTATATTCTGTGGAGATGCCTGACGTGGTCTCTTTTATGTTTAAACTTCCAAATGCCTGCGTCAGGCCTGTCTTCGACAATGCATCTGTTCAGCTCCTGATAAATATGAGAATAGGTGATTTGAGAAAATTCCGTTCCGTGGATATTTTCTTGAGCTGATTTGCTAAAGTCAGCAGGGTAATGTCTCATATTATATTGAAATTACATATATATTGAATGTAAAATATTAAATTTGAGGATAACTCTTTATGATTTAGATATTAATAAAATTCAACAAGTACATCTAAAATCACTCAAGGTTGCAAAAGAATCTTCTGGAAGATAATCTAAATCCAAGAGGCAGAAAATCCTCGTGCCTCCATGTGTGGAGATAAGTCTGATTTGTAGGTCAGGGTTTATATATATATCCAAACTTTTGCCACTTCACCAGGTTAACTGTATGTTCTAAAAATATTCTTAAAAAACTAAGAGTTAGAAATAAAAAATGGTCCGATCATGTTTGCACATGGGCGAGATGGATCGCCAAGCATGAAGTTGTTAGGACTCGGCAGAAAGACCCAGCGTTTTCACAGAAAAGATTGTAAATTATTCCCAGCGCCTCTATTGATCCTCTTGCCTGCAAAGGAATGATGTCAAAGTATATTTTTACAGTGACTCTTGCTGTGTTGAGGATAAAAATATTTTACATGTAAATTATAATTGTTTAATATAGGTATTCTTCTCAACTGGTATGGAGTGGAGTATGATTTAAAACTGCTTTTATTTGATCAAGAGTTTGTTTTTTTCGAAATTAGTTTAATAATCCATAATCCAGATATATAGTAGGAGTGAAAATCTACCCTTTGTCTATCTTCTATAGATAGTAGTCAATAATGATTGTCCCAATCCAGATATATAGTAGAAGTGAAAATCTACCCTTTGTCTATCTTCTATAGATAGTAGTCAATAATGATTGTCCCACTGTTAGTTGACATATACCTAGTTATAATCCATTTTTCCACTCTGATTAAAAAAGTATTACCACCCAAAGGTATTACCACCCAACCAGTTGCCAATTTGGAAAAGGTATTACCACCCAACAGGTTGCCAATTTGAGTGCAATCAGTCGCTGATTTCTAAATGTGTGAAACAATAGAGTCTAAACATGCGATAACTGTCAACTTCATAGGAGAAAAGTTCACTATGGCCTTTATTGCTGTTCAATGTTGATAACGTGTTCACTATTCAACAATTAAGTGACAAGAATTTATCCAAAATAAAATTTCTGAGACTATATAATCTGTGCACAATATTCCTGTCAGTATCAGCACCAGTAAGCAAAGTAAGGAGATAGGGAAGTGTTCAGCTACAGAAATCCCACATGACCCCAATAGCCATTTATAA
>JASDQU010735903.1:59826-75190 GCA_032191745.1 Picea mariana | reverse complement strand
TATCAACCATGACAAAACAATAATGAGTCATATTTACATCAAACAATATTGGGTCCATTACCCAAACCTTTGTGTTGCGGGGCTTTCTTCAAAGGTTGACATCAATGACAACCAACCTTAATCAACAGTTTTAACCAATTAACACTAAATGACAATCAATGCCAAAAACATGACAATGCTAAATTGAAGTTCCAATGAATCATATCATAATATTTATTCAAATAGATTTTGAAGAATTATAGAATTATGTTGAGTTTACCTAACCCATTCCATAGATTTCGAAAATGAGAGTTTCAATGAATCATATCATAATATTTATTCAAATAGATTTTGAAGGATTATGGAATGATGTTGAGTTTACCTAACCCATTCCATAGCTTTCCAAAATGGAAATCATTGTGTCTAAAATAAACCTTCTCACATTATGTGTGACCAGATCCATAAAAAGAATTTATAAAAGTGTTTTTCAGAATTAATTTATTAGAGATTTGGTGCAATAATTTTAACCATTACCTTCATAAGAGAGCCTTCCAAGGACAAGCCTTCACCTAATATACTCTTTAAAAACTTAAAACTCAAAAAACAGATTATCAAGATCAAAAAATTTGCTATGTTTTTTATGTTTGTGTTGCACTTTCAAAACATCTTTCCCTTCTCCTATTTTAAAACTCACAAAGCAGCCATATTATTTATATTTGAGCTGCATTTTCAAAACATCTTTCTCCTATCCTTATCAAACTAATTAATAAAAACATTTCTTTTTTTTAATTATTTTTTTAATAACTCAATATTTTACTATACTACTTGGCCATTATTTTTCCTGTAATACATTCCCATTTTTCAATTCTTCCAGGTTATGACCCAGTTCTAATATTGAGACACAAAATTTTACATTGTTGATTTCACATATATTTTAAAATCATTTTTTAACCCCTTCCCCTGCAAAGTCCTATTATGAAACACAAAATTTTAGAACCATTATTAATTTTATATTTTATGTATAATGATTTTTTTTACACAGAAATAAATCATACTTTTTATTCTGAGAAGAATAACAAGTACATACTTCATATCCAAATGCACATTACAAAAAGTGTAACATTACACAAAATAGTGTAACAAATGAAAGAAAAAATCTTTCTAAAACGTGGCCTCCATGAGATGTTCATGTTCTACATGTTGTGCACTAAAACCTTCAGCTGTAACCCAAAATAGTTCTTTTACAGCCTCAATCTAACTGTTTCTTCAATCAGGTAAAAATAATATTAGATCATATAAAACATAAACTTTGTCCTTAATATAACAAGTCCTCAGCTAGATACCAAAAAACCTTTGAATAGTTCTTTGTCACATATCCAGGGTATATTCTGTGGAGATGCCTGACGTGGTCTCTTTTATGTTTAAACTTCCAAATGCCTGCGTCAGGCCTGTCTTCGACAATCCATCTGTTCAGCTCCTGATAAATATGAGAATAGGTGATTTGAGAAAATTCCGTTCAGTGGATATTTTCTTGAGCTGATTTGCTAAAGTCAGCAGGGTAAAGTCTCATATTATATTGAAATTACATATATATTGAATGTAAAATATTAAATTTGAGGATAACTCTTTATGATTTAGATATTAATAAAATTCAACAAGTACATCTAAAATCACTCACGGTTGCAAAAGAATCTTCTGGAAGATAATCTAAATCCAAGAGGCAGAAAATCCTCGTGCCTCCATGTGTGGAGATAAGTCTGATTTGTAGGTCAGGGTTTACATATATATATCCAAACTTTTGCCACTTCACCAGGTTAACTGTATGTTCTAAAAATATTCTTAAAAAACTAAGATTTAGAAATAAAAAATGGTCCGATCATGTTTGCACATGGGCGAGATGGATCGACTAGCATGAAATTGTTAGGACTCGGCAGAAAGACCCAGCGTTTTCACAGAAAAGATTGTAAATTATCCCCAGCGCCTCTATTGATGCCCTTGCCTGCAAAGGAATGATGTCAAAGTATATTTTTACAGTGACTCTTGCTGTGTTGAGGATAAAAATATTTTACATGTAAATTATAATTGTTTAACATAGGTATTCTTCTCAACTGGTATGGAGTGGAGTATGATTTAAAACTGCTTTTATTTGATTAAGAGTTTGTTTTTCTCGGATTTAAGAAATTAGTTTAATAATTTATAATCCAGATATATAGTAGGAGTGAAAATCTATCCTTTGTCTATCTTCTATAGATAGTAGTCAATAATGATTGTCCCAATTCAGATATATAGTAGAAGTGAAAATCTACCCTTTGTCTATCTTCTATAGATAGTAGTCAATAATGATTGTCCCACTGTTAGTTGACATATACCAAGTTATAATCCATTTTTCCACTCTGATTAAAAAAGTATTACCACCCAAAGGTATTACCACCCAACCAGTTGCCAATTTGGAAAAGGTATTACCACCCAACAGGTTGCCAATTTGAGTGCAATCAGTCGTTGATTTCTAAATGTGTGAAACAATAGAGTCTAAACATGCGATAACTGTCAACTTCATAGGAGAAAAGTTCACTATGGCCTTTATTGCTGTTCAATGTTAATAACGTGTTCACTATTCAACAATTAAGTGACAAGAATTTATCCAAAATAAAATTTCTGAGACTATATAATCTGTGCACAATATTCCTGTCAGTATCAGCACCAGTAAGCAAAGTAAGGAGATAGGGAAGTGTTCAGCTACAGAAATCCCACATGACCCCAATAGCCATTTATAAATACAGTTGTGCTAGGAATCCATTATCTGTAAAACTGGACTGATAAAGACTGAATCTTGAAACTTTGGCATTCTTCTGAATCTGCCGTGTTGGAACAAACAACTGTGAGTTTTATAATTTTATTTAATGGCTCACATTTTCTCTACAGTCACATGTGGACCATACGGATTTGATTTGGATGTCTTGTTATTCAAAAAGGATGGCTGCATGGCTTGATTCATATGATTACAATTTGCACATCCAATGGACAAAATATTATGTAGGCTGGCATTAAGATTTTTTTAACAATTAAGATCATCAAAATATGTACATCAAAGGGCATTTAACATTTATTAATGATCAGATATTGTTCGCCCCCTTTCTCTTTTCAAACAGTAAAAATAGCTGTTCACATGATTTGGGAAGGCACATGGAATCAAGATGACTGTATGCTTGGCTGGAAACTTTCAACCAAGGCTTTCCGTGTGATTGTTGCTGCCCCACCTCAACTTGCAAGGGAGTGGGCCATTTTCAAATGTTTCACTGCTTCCTGTGAACCTGCCAATAATACAAGATTCACTCCAGACAGTGAAACGTCTGTATCTATCTCTTAACATTGTGAATTTTGTAGATGTGGCTTTATCTTTGGATGTGACATACTCTAAAATTCAATTGTCCTAACTATTTCATAACAAAGTAAAATTTGTAGATGTGGCTTTATCCTGGGATGTGATATATGCACTATTACCAGTGATCTCCATATCACTGATACAGGAAATCCTAGCAATCTCTAGCCACTGCACTATCTGCTCCTCAGCTAATTAAGTTAAGATTTATTGTTTGTTTAATAAAGTAGTTAAGGTTTAATGTTTGTTTAATAAGGTAGTTAAGGTTTAATGTTTGTTTAATATAAGGTATTTATATTTTCATACTCAAATACATACCAATTTTCTTTTAATATTCAGTTTGAATTACCTTGAAATGAAAGGAAAAGTAAAAATAGATACACCATAGAAACTACAATGAATTAATGGTAGATGTGTTTTTGGTGAATTTCCAATTATCTATGCAGATCCATGTTAATTTCTTATTTATTTAGTTTTAAAATATATCAAATTTATTGAAATGTGAATTTTTTCTCAATTCTACAAAATTAAGAAAAATATTAAACATATAAATATAATTTTTAAATATTTTTAAAATATTTATATTTATATGGTAATAATAATTTTATGTAAATATCATATTTATAATATTTTTTATATCTAAATCTAGTATATAATAATTTTTATATGGTCTAATATCTTAATTGTTAATTAAATTACAATTTTATATTGTTTAAATAGTGTTTTTTAATGCATAATCTATTCAACTCCAGAATAATTTCAACCATTGAAATTTGCAAAAGCAAAAACACTTAACATGTAGATAGATTAGACTTTTATATTATAAAGTTTTTGTTTTAGAATATATATATATATATATATATATATATATATATAATTTTACTTTAAAACCGTATTTTTTTTAAATTTAGAAAAGTTTATAATTGATTGAAATTATCTGTGCTATGCTTAAGTTTAAATTTGATTGACTGATTTTTAACTAATATATAATACAATCTAAGTGGGTCTAATGGTTAAGAATATATGTTTTCTCCCAAAAATCACATGTTAAAATCCAATTCAAATCCAGAAAGAATAGAGTATGTATACCTCCATAAACTTTACGACAATCAAAACATTCTATATTTACACAACTACCTTGAATTTTGTGTTTTGTGCCCGTATCTACCCTGAATTTTGTGTTGTGTGCCAGTATCTGAAGCGATCTGTAACCTCAAAAAAATCCAAAACCCACTTGATTAAAGACAATAATTTGTTACGCCTGAGCCAGAAAGGTACATTTCTCACCATGGCTAACCAAGTCCGCACTATCCTTCCATGCCTAGCTCTAATTACTGAGAAACTGAAAGGAGTTGGATTAAAATGCAATTCCATCACTTTTCCACCGACTTACCTGCTCAAATCTGTTGATAAATCTCACGCATTCCACATTGGAAACCTTCCCTGTTCGCAGATCTCAACTGCCTTGGGGTTTTTAGATTCTCTAAGCAGATTTGTGACCTAAAAAAAATCCAAATTGCACGGAATTGATAAAGGCAAAGATTTGTTACACCAAATTACGGCAAAGATTAACTATTTTCCAAGCATCTCTTTCTCCATCCGACTCCTTGGTCCCCCATTAAGATGCCTGTCAAGAGTGGGCCTGTCTGTCATCAAGGACAAAGTTGGCCACTCTATCAGAAGTGCCAGTGTGCGGTATCATCAAGGTAAGAATGCTTTGTGGAAGGTGGGTCAGATAGTAAGCAGAAGAGATGTTGAGATTCATTCTGTCCCTGAAGTGGCAAAGRGTGGATGACAGTTAATTTACCAATAGTTTTAACCGAGTAACAACGGTGCTCAACGTGCATTAGTTATGGGGTTTTGCGACAGACAGAGAGAGGCCCCGCYCGCCTCTACAGGACTAAGTCTTGACTGAACTAGCGTTCTCCACCACACACTCACTCGTTGATAAATATCATGACAATACTTGYAATTACTACGCCATTCAGTTTCTGCAGCAAACCTAAATRTACAGCCCAACGGAAAGTTTCAAAAGACAACCGTGCAGAACAATGTCTTTTTCTTGCACTGCAAATTTTGGTGCCTGCGGGCCTCCTGCAGGTCAGCCCAGCATGTGATGACTGTACGTGTGTTAATTATTCTGTGKATTGAAGAATCTATTTTCTATATATAAAGTGTCCCACAAAGTCCAATCAAACAATAATATACCAACCAATACAAATAATCCACATAGAAATCACCATCAGCACCAAATATATGAAAGATGGACACACAAAGTGTGAAAAATATTCTCGTCATTCACTGTACTATTCAAGACTTTTTTAACAAATGATAATTTTGAGCCACAATGAAAGGGAGCTCGCCGATAATTCTTCTATGCTTTTTTGTTTTCTATACACATTTTTCTATACGGAAGAATTACAACTTGATGACGGCTATAGTTCTTTTCTACGACTGTAAGTAAATACTAGTAGCAGCAGTTCACTAGACTAGGTAATATATATTTCCTAGGTTAAAATACGCAACACTTTGCTGTAAACTATATACTTTTTGGTATCTTCTGAATTTTCTATAGTTATATGTAGACAAATTTCCTGGCTGCCTGCTCAGTTTGAAAATCCCAATTCAGTGGGGATACGGATCTCAGTTGGAAAAAACAAAATATAAATCAGACCCCAGGGCAAGACCTTGATGCATCCCGGGGCACTGTGTACATTATCTGTATCTTCATATAGGTACAAAGGATTGCATTGCACCATTTTCAAATTGTTCTATATTTCAGACCCGGTGCCATCCGAGAAATGGACCAAGCTGAGTATCATGATGTATATATATGTATAACTACCACACATTTGGTGTGGTACTGGCACTCTTTCCCAAGTAATAATCAAATTGTAAATCTCTCCTTTCCGAAAGTTTAAAGACCTGGTTGCCCTTGTGTTGTACACAGATAGGGCACTCCTCAATATTGGACAATTTAATTACCTGTGCCAACCAAATTCACAGAAACAGCAACCTGAATCAGTTCTATAAGTTCCTCCACAAAGAAAAAGATTTAACAATGTAATTGAGTGCTTAGGTTATCTCACCTTTGGCACACACTTCAAACAAAGTAAGTGGCTACACGCTAATTGCTTTGGTTCCACAACGGCTTCTGCATATAGATTTGTCAGTAAAAGTTTTAGATTTTGTCATCTTTCCTTTGATTACAGATAAATCATTGAAATAACAATGTAAAGAAATGAATATTCCAAGTACCCAGGCACATAGAGCAAGTATGTTCCTTATTGATAACAGATGCCGATGATGCTTGTGCTGAAGGTTTGGAAATAGTGGGCATGTTCCCCATTGTTTTCTCTGAAGTATACAATAACGTTTTAGTCCCATTGGATCCATTAAGATTTGAAAATGGACTCTCTGGAAGGTTATGTCCATAACTGCTGCAAAGAAAGAAATTCACTGATCATCTCCTTCCTATAATTATCATTAAACAAAGTAGCTTCTATTTAATTACTTCCAGGAACCCCGAAGGGACAACCTATTTTCTAAGTAAAATCTTTGTCATGTTCTTTATTTTACAAAACTGCAGGCTGTAGATGATGGTCTCTACCTTTCTTGATCGTCATTGTCCTCGTGCTTGGGCTCATCTTCGTTATTCTCCAATACCTCAAGCAGATACCCAAAATGATCGGTAGAAGGAAAATTGTTGAGATCTGCACAACAGGATGAATGAAACTTAAATGCGAAATGACAGTGGCTAGATTACATGCCTTGAATAAGTGGGTATCTTAGCTACCTTCTGATGCCTTGGATTCTACTTCAGCCTGTGAGAATCCATTAGTAAATCTGTTCTCGATGGGATGAGAAACAAGCGGTGTTGATGCAGAAAAGGAGATGTGGTTCTCAGCTGCAAGATGCACCCTTTGTGCATCTGCGAAGTGTAACTCAGCAAGCCGTTTTCTTTCGAGTTCAATCGCTTGATCTTGCTCCTCCATGTGTCTTCTGATAGCGTCAGAATTATCCATGATTCTGGGAGCTGCAAACACAATCGATGTTGTTGGGTCATCAGCCCAACACCCAATTCAGCCCTTACTCGAATGCTAAGCCCCCCCAAATATTCTCCATATTATAAGTTTTTTCATAATCAGTATCCTTGTTTATAAAGGAATCTTTTCGTCAATTACTATCAGAATCCATAAAACTTATCAATGCAATGGAAGTAGGCTTTAAACACAATCATACGAACCCAGATGCATATGATCGTAGTCCTTAGCATCAAAATTATTGAAAGGCGCATATTTGGAGTACTGCTCCCCTCTGTCAGGATTCTTTCTGTTTCCACACAAGTTCAATGGCGAGAAGTTTGTCTGATTAATAATGCACTGCAAAATCCAGTTAGAAATAAAATAAATAAAATCAAACAATCATGCAATGCTATTACCTATCTCCAAGCTTGCCTTTCTCACGGTATGGTTTAACAAGAACACGCGCACCACAAACATAGTGAGGATTTCCTTTTGCCAAAACTATCTTCACAGTTTCTGGATATGTGAAAGTTACAAAGCCAAACATGCGCTTCTGTTGGTAAGGTATCCTCACGTCGTGCACAGGACCGTAAGTCCTGAGGACAATCCAAAAAACCATGCCTCTTCAGTTTGATTATAAGAGATTTCGTATGGAAACATGTGCTACCTACAAATATTGTTAAACCATACCTGAAGTAATTAGAAACATCTTCCTCGGTGAAAGTACTTTCAGCGGGGAATGTCAAGTATATTTGTCGAGAACCTGAGTTCACTCCACCTAAGTCATCTACTCCACTTTTGTATGCCATAAACTTGTGTGCATCCTCTGCTAAAACCAGCGCGTGCTGACCATGAGGCCTGCAAAAGCTATGAATAATGGTAAGAAATAAATTGAATTTTTTTAAAGAAATACTTCTGATAAAATTTATTTTCCTTAGTTTGGTTGAATTGCTGCTCTATGAGGAGTGTATTTATATTGTCTAAGTCTCCCGCAACTTACCCCTGGTCGGAGTTTATCTAAGTCATCAAAATTACCCAACACCTGCACCTGGCCTTTTTCAAGCATGTTCACCTAGCTGCTTACTGCTGGATCACACTCTCATGGGCTTATATTGAAATTTTGAAAAACTGAATTGATAGATTTATGGTAAGCAAGTACCTATCAATGAGGGTGACAGTGTTCTTCAAGCGTGCTAATAGCTTGGTGAGACTGTAACCAGCTTTACCATGTCTCTGGCTCTCAGTCAAATATCCTTCGGCCTGCAGTGTCTTGCCATACTTTTCATAGTAGAGTTGAGGCAGTGAAGCAATAGAAACAGGCGCTCTCTTGCCTCTCAAAAGCTCCTGCAACTCAAACTCCAATCTCTCCAATGACCCACCTTGAAAAGCTTCGTCAGAGTTGCGGGATCCAGTAGGGCTACCACTCAATGATAGAGGCAGTGTATTCTCTTGCCTCGTGTATCCATGCAGAAACCTGCAATTACTGCCATGCTTGCAGTAACCTCGAGCAAAATACATGCAAGGCTTCCAAGACGGTGCTGGAGAGGACTCGGAAACATCAGGAGCAATGGTGGATGGAGTTAGATTGAGATTGTCACCGTTAACAGTAGCTATGGAGTTAAGATGGTCAATACCCAATTTGTTACCGTTCACATAACCGACTATCTGATCTGGGAATAGATAATCGATAGCGGGGAACATGTTGTGAGGATTCAATGAATCGTTGAAGAAGGAAAGCTGATCTCTGAGCTGATAATCATCTCTTAGAGTCAGCTGTTCATGGCTGTAATTGGGGAGCTTTTCATAAGATATCGCAGCTGGAGGTGCCTGATGCAGTTTCTCGCTGGAGGATATGTGAAGTGGCAAGGAATTAGGCCTGTAATTGATATAGACATTGTTGTGATCTTCCATGCGCAATTGCTCATGAGGCTGCAATGATAATGTGGGTAACGAAAATGGTAACGGCCTGTCTTGCTGTTGCTGAAGATGAGATGATCCCCCCCAATAAACTGCTGGGCGATTTGGAGACACCAAGCCTGGAGAAGGAAACGCCGGCCTGGCTGGGGAATTGTTGTGAACCTGTGAGATATGAAGAGGTAGATGAGAATTATAGGCAGTCGGTATAACGAGGCCAAGGTCCTTCTTTGCCTTTGATATCAAGGACTGCAATAGAGCGTCCGAGCCATAGGCCAGCCGAATCATGTCCTGATCTCCATTATCCTGCAAAAGCAAATACCCCATGATTTTGGACACATTTTCTGGCTCTACGCTCTGAATCCGCCCGAAAGCAATCCGCGTAGCATCATACGCATCCATTTTAATGTCAGTCGAACCTGCAAAACACCATGATACGAAAAAAACCACATAAGATTATTGCTTCACCCATAGCAGATCTGCTTCACAGCCTCGATAATACAAAATCTCTAGCATAAACTTTTGAAAAATTAAGGCCGAATCTTGAGCCAATGAAATATACCAACTAATTTAGAATCCCCATAGCCTTTCAATTTTTTTTTTGTTTTTTTTACCTCGAGAAAACCACTGGCATTCCTATAACAAGAGCACGAGTATCACAGCACCATTGTCAGTCTGACAGCTTTGAATCATAACAACGGAAGAATTCTATATAAATGCGCAAGGATTTTCAACTCTCAGTACTATCCTATCTAGACACACTAAACATTTTTCAGAAAGTAAAAACCGACTCAGTCCAGTGCCTGGTCGCTGATGCTCATTGCAGATCTCTACGACAGCTTCAAACCAGCTGTACTGCAGAAGAAACAGATCTGAGCTCCGCAACAGCAGCAAATTACTCTATCATAACTAAAAAACGATTCGGTTGTTGGGAATCCACAATTGCAGATCATCATGGCAAACGCCTTTCAGATCTAGTACCAAAATCACCCCTCTATCGCTTCCAAACAATCCCCAAAATTGCTTTAATCCGAGGTCAAGTATTACTATTGCCCTAATGTACTGTGTGCGCTAGAGCGTTTCAATAATCTCAAACGCATACGATACTAATACCCAAAGAGGTCACCTACTCGAATTCAATACTGACCGAGACTTGAGCATTATCGACACCTCATAGTACTCAAAAGCCACCCAAAAACTCCAAAAAAACCGCTGAGATTTAGTCTCAAAACGCCTACAAGTTAAACCCAAACTACGCATTATTAACATTTCAGCTATCGTCCTCATCTTGGACAAATTGAAATTGAACTCATTCAACTACTATTGGTGGGAATCATCATCGTCATCTATCATCTCATCTCATCAGATCAGATCAGACAGGCCTCGTGGGCTTCTGTGGGGACCCATGTCATGAAACCACAACACAAGGGGGTATAAATTCCGTATGTGGAATCCGGTCCTTGGCTTGCACAGGAAAATTACAAATTGCCCTCACGTGATACCTACTTGTTCTCATGCAACCAAAAACAAAATAACCTATCCACCATTCCACAACTAAAACAATTAATCACAACATCAAATCTTAAGAACCCATAGATTAAATCTCATTCCACAACTAAAACAATTAATCACAACATCAAATCTTAAGAACCCATAGATTAAATCTCATTAAATCTGAAACTTGATTCCGATCTGATTTGTAAGAAAGGAGCCTTAATAGAGCATGCAGCCCTGCCATTACATCAAAAACAGTAAACCATCAAAGTGAAAATTACCATGCACTAATTG
This sequence comes from Picea mariana, assembly GCA_032191745.1. Taxonomy (NCBI): domain Eukaryota; kingdom Viridiplantae; phylum Streptophyta; class Pinopsida; order Pinales; family Pinaceae; genus Picea; species Picea mariana. The sequence continues at coordinate 64,105 of JASDQU010735903.1, read as the reverse complement.
TTTGCTTGTACAGAGCCACCAGCAGCTTCTATCAATTTACAGCATCCCACATAGAAAGATAAGGGGAAGGAAATGATCTGCCATGCTGGGGAGGAGATCATAATTAAGACAGTGATCTGCTATGCTCTCCTCCCCCTCCCCTCACAAAAAGACTAACACCATCTATATATAAAACACCACTATTGGAATTATATTTCTCCATGGAATTACAACTACAATTCAACTGCTCCTCCTCCACCACCACCACCAGTTTTATTAGGGGAAGGGAGTGTAAATTCTCCGCCTTTTACCCACCTACAACGACCACACCGCCAATAAACAACGCTTTCTCCTCCTCTTCCTCCTGCTCCGCATCGGCTCCTCCACCACCCACACATCAATTCCATCTATCACTCGCCTTTTCTCCCACAAAACCCGTGTGCCAGACTTTATTATAATTATTATTTTATATAAATGTCCGCTAAAAACCTTCCATTCACCGTTCCCAATACACATGTAAACATATATATTGCCGCCATTGTTAGGCCTCAACAATTCTCGAAAACCCTATTTTAAGCTGGGGATATCTCCGAGTCCCGACCCTGTCATGTTTGCCTTAAATTAGAAGACCGTTGTACGTTCAGCCCATATCCACAAACACGAGTTTGCATATATCCTAACCGCTTATTTCTCTCTGATAAGAAATCTCTACTCTCGTTAACCTACAATTTGGATTCTTATTAATAAATATGCGCCTTGAAATCTTCAAAAATATGCACCCAGCTTTAATGACGGTAGCACATGTAATGCCATTTTCTGTTCAAATTTTTGAATCTGCAAGCTGATTTAATGGCGGTTCAAATATGGTTCGCCTAGTGCACTTTGGATTCTTATTAATGAATATGCACCTTTGAAATCTTCAAAATTATGCATCTAGCTTTAATGACGGTAGCACATGTACTGCCATTTTCTGTTCAACTTTTAAGACAATTTTTTGAATTTGCAAGCTGATTTAATGGTGGTTCAAATATGGGTTTGCCTACTGCACTTCCGTTTTATTTTATGAAATAATAATAATATACGTCACATGTACTCGTGTGGAGGAAACAGACAGATTACATGTACTCGTGTGGAGGAAACAGACAGATTTAAACTCTTCATTGAGTTTCTTCATTCAGTTTATTCTATTAAGCAGTATTCTAAACGTTTTATTTTTAGATCTTTTTCAATGATATTTTTTTGATTAAAAATAATTGGATTTGTAGATTTGAACCGTTATTTCTATATAATCTAAGTACTCTAAGAATTTTTCAACAAGTTGAATCCATTTCTGCATTTAAAAATGCAATTTAAATAACAAAAAATTGTGATTTCGTGCAGATTTATGTAGCCAGATTCCAACCAAAAAAATAAAATGTAGAACAATTAAACAACCCTTATATAAAGATATATTTTCTTATTTAAATATTACATATTGATAATGATGATGAGATCAAATGACATAAGAGGTTAGGAAGGATCTTATTGTGACAAATATTTTGAAATTGTGATCTAATTTGAGTATACTCATGGCACTCTAAGAGAGTGCTTTTTATCTTTAACCCTCTTAGTATCACTAAGATGACAAATTCTTTCATCCCAAGATGTTTATCTAGTTTGTGGATGGATGTTTATGTAACTTGTGGGTGTTGGTTCGACTTTTGGCAAGGTTGATTTTTTTCTTCTTTCATCCCAAGATGTTTATGTAGCTTGTGGGTGGATGTTTATGTAGGGGTGTTGGTTCTAATTTGGCAATGTTGTTTTTTTTCTTTGGGTTATTAAGAACCAAGAGATACCTTTGGTCTTCTAGTAGGGCTGACCACCTCCTTGTAGTATCTTAATTTCCTTTTAACCTCTAATTCTTTACCTCACCACATATTCTCCTTAAATTTAGATGTAATAATATTTTTAATATTATGAGTATTCTAAAGAATGACATCTTCCTGTATCCCTCAATGATTTAGCCAAGACTTGGCATCTTTATTCCAACCCCTGCTTGAGTCGCTAGTGGTTTTGGCTAGAATTTGAAGCAATTTTGGGGAGCCTCTTGTCATCCATGTAGTTTATCTTGGCCTTGTACGTTAAATACCTAATCATGGTCGTGCTCTCAATGGGGGAAATGTTTTCTTCTATAAGGAGGGTAGGATAGGGTGTATTGGCTTTAATTTTGATATTATAGTTGATAAAATTCTTTTGGATCTGCTCTATCTTTCTCAAAGATTCTTTAGAGATACTACATCCCCAAACTTCACATCCATATAAGATAACAAGAATGATGAGAGTATCAAATAAGAGTTTTCTCTTATCCATAGCCAAAAGTTTGCTAGCTTACACTTGTTTTCAAGCCCATAATAAGCTTTCCACCCTCCATTTATCATTTTCTCAATGTTATAGTTCTACTTGAGCTTGTGACGAATGTCAATTCTAAGATATTTGTATGAAGACACTTCCTCCAAGCTATTGATGTCATATACAAAAGTATTGTAGGTGATCTTTTGGGATTTAACTATCATAACTTTTGTTTTGTCAATGTTCATAGTCATACCTATACTAGACTAGAAGTCCTTGAAGATTCTTAGTTGCTTACCATTGACCAAGGTCATAGGTATTTCTCACCATAAGAACAATACCATCAACATAAAGAATAAGGATGATGACTATACCAACGAGAGTCAGGTCGGTACAACCAACATTTTCCAAACAATATTCTAACTTATCAATGTATATGCCAAAGAGGTTCGAGGACAAGGAACAACCTTGCTTAACTCCTATATTACATTTATTTTTTTCTAACCATCCCTCAGTGTTCCTAAACTTGGAAATAACATTCTCATATAACCTTACTATAATAGCTCTCAGCTTGTAAGGAACTTTGAGCTCTTCTAACCTATTCCAAAGGTTAGTCATGGGCACAGTGTCAATTTTTTTTCTAAAATAAATGAAACAACAAAGAAGATTGGTTTTATTATGGTGACACTCTTATACAATGATCCTAAGCATAACAAGTTGATCCAAATTTGAGTGATATCCTCTAAAGCTAGCTTGGCCTTTATCTCTTTTTATGTGGCATTCAAGCCATATACTAATCTTCTTTTCCAAAACAATTCCATACATCTTGGCTAGGATGGGGATAATCATATTGGCCCTATAATTGTAGGGATTTCTTTTATCCCCACTTTTAAAGATAGGAACAATGAGGCTTTGAGTCCAGGGTTTAGGGAAGCCCTACTTGACTGCTAAATTGAAGAACTTTTGTATGTGAGGGATGAGGATAGGCCCTCCAATTTTTAAGATTTCAGCTTGGTAGCCTTCGATGTCCTTAGCTTTCCATTTTGCATGTTGATTAGACTCAAACTTTATGTCTTCTATAAAAAACACGCAGTCCTCTATAAAAGCATTTGGAATGTTGTTCATAGCAATAGAGAATTTACAAATATTTTTGAGGTAGGAGTTTCAGTCCTTCAGGGGAATCACATTATTTTCTTTAGTTTTATGAGTTTGAATTTTCCTCCAAAATCTCTTAGGACCTAGCTTAGATAGGTGCAAAAGATTCTCTTGCTTTTTATTCTTGTAGTTCCTTTTTTTCCCTTTTAATTAGAGCCTTGTACCAATTTATCTTATCATATTTTAAGGACTCATTAGAGGCATCCCTAATGGATTTTCTAGCAATTTTACACTCGATATCATACCAAGGGTTGGTTGTTTTATTATACATATTAGATAACACCTAAATAGAGAAATGTTTAATGGAAGTAGAGAGGGTTGTCGTAAAATTATGATAGATGTCTCCAATATTGTTCTTATTGTTAATGTTTAAGCCATTATTATAGATGTTTGCATTTCATTAGATAACAATAGCATAATCCAAGATCACTGAGAAATACACAATCACAAGAGACACAACATTTATCCTGGGAAACCCTCTAGGGGAAGAAAACCCAGCAAAAATTCCTTAATATAAATAGCCAATACAATGCTAAGAGATCTTTTATGCTAATACAGAAAGTCCTCTCCTAGATATGCGCCACTCTCTCTCTCCTTTGCCGGTAACAGATCAGAACTTGTCTCTCAAACTGAGCAAGTGAGTTGTGTCTAAGTGAGGCGCTAGCCTCCTTTATTTATACAAGTTTGGCACGTGTGAAGTGTCTCTTCACTGGCAGGGCCGACTTCTCAAACTGGGTGGGTAAACCCACCTTTATTATATTTCTAGGTCTCTTTATTAACTGTTGGGGCCGACTTCTTATTCTGCCTATTATAATTG
>JASDQU010735903.1:23737-40334 GCA_032191745.1 Picea mariana | reverse complement strand
GCAGGAAGATTTTCCTACAACACTCCCAATGAGGGAATCATAGCAGGTTTTCCTAAAATTTCCCAAGTTCTTTCTGTCATAATATTCACCTATGTTTCCTCATCCAGAACATAGTCTATGTCGAAGTCTCTTATTCTTGTTTCTATGCACTCTTTCTCTTTGAAGATCTCCGATAAGTTGATATCTCTATGGTCATTCCGGGTTTCTTTTATTTGTATTAATACAATCTCTGATTCTTTTCGGGGTTCTTCCATGGTATCAATTTCTTGGTCTTCCTTAGGGTTTTCTTGTCTCATATTCATTCTTTCGCCCTTAGCAATCATTCTACGGAAATCCAAAATGTCATGGTCCATAGCTTTACAACAAAGACAACTAGGTTTTCTACCAGGGCATGCCTTAGAGAGATGTCTCAACCTTCTACAATTGTAACAAATAGTTAATCCTCTCTTTCTCTTAAATGATCCCCAACCTTTCTTCTACTACGCACTAGGATCATAGTAGCTAACTTGCACAAATTTCTTCCTAGGATCCTGCATCAATTTGTTAGTCCAAACATTCTTTCTATGCATAGGAATAACACATATTTCATTATTTCTATTATATCTACTCATATAAAACCTTCTTTCTTCTAGTTGTGCCGTAGTTTTTAGACTAGTAAAAAATTTATCAAACATACCCAGATCCATACTCTTGAAAAAAAAAACATTCACGTATCTTACCTTTAACAGAGCACAAAGCTTCTAGATATTACCTCTTTTTGAAAAACATTTTCATTGATCTTATCTCTTTTTCTTCAGATCTAATTCCTTTCTTAGCACAGAGCTTCACAATCAAGTAGAATACTGCGCACTTAAAGAAATAGATCTATGCACATAACTTTCTTTCTTTTCCTCAGTTCCCAACAATCACAGTTTCAGGTCCCGACAACAAAACCATTTGTTGGCATAAGGACAGACCCAGGGTTCAACACTTCAACAACGCACCAACAAAACCCTAACTACCATCCCTTTCGGCAACACCTACGAAGCAGATGAAGTCTCACCCGAGGTAGAGGCAGGGGTGGTTGTAGGACTCAGATGTCTACAACCTAGATGGGACATAGATGTGTGATTACAACACCTTAATTGAGCACTTAGCAGTTGGCATTCATTAGTACTTATCCTTTGTCTACAATGCAGATAAACCCTAATTACAACGCAGTGAAATATTCAATAAGATTCAACACATTCAAGCACTAAGCACATTAAAATGGATCATATCTAGTACTTATTTACATCACAAAGAACTAAGCTATCACATTAGATACATCTAAACATACATTACTATACTAAGCATATATGAACAATAAAACAACCATAATGCACAAAGCAACCACAACACATGATATGCATGGTTCACCCCCAGCTTGGGGCTACGTCCACCCACTGTTCTTCTCCTTATTGTCTTCTGTCAATCATCTACATGCACAGAGCCACACGATCCTACTCCACATAGGACAGGAGATCTTCCTGCACTCCACCAGATCCTCCTTCCTCAAGCTAGGTTACAACACAAATCCTTTACACAGTCACTTGCAATTAGCCTTACAAGTTCTTAACACATAGCATGCACAAAGCATTTAAAACTATTCACACTTAGCACATTGGCATCTTCCTACATCTCCTAGATATCTATTTATACATTAAAAAATGGTCCCAAACATGGGTAAATCCATGGGCCAACATCCCATACCAGTTACATAAGCCCAAAAGCCAAAAATCCCTAAAAGGGGGTCGAGATCCTGCGATCTCCGCTTCGACTTGCGCTCTGCCTTCGAAAGCCTGTCAAAGTCCCAAAATAGATCAAAACCTGACCAAGGATCTCCAAAACTTGGTYAATGGCCAACAATGTACAATATATAGGGCATGCATATGTTGAAAAATAATGTTTTTAGCTCTGGGATTTGTAAAAAGCGACTTCAAGTCCGCATAGGGAAATGGAAAAAGGCCCTCTGTGCAATTTTGCATAGGGTGAGGCAAATCTTGATATAACACTTTTYCACTTTAATTGGCCTACACATTCACTGAGCTTTGCATGCATTTGTGTTTGTAACTTTGTATATCTTTTGTGACCRAATCATATCRTAACCATGACAAAGAAAAATAATATAAATATAGAATGAAAAAAAATGAAGCCACAACATACAATTTCATATTATTCTATTACTGTATTGCATAGGGTTCACTCCATGGTTATGATTTCCACTTAATGTGGTTATATTTTAACAGTTAAGTTGTCAGGACTCACTGAAAATGGATTCTTCCACTTATATTTTGTATTTTTCAACAAAGGCCTTCCCAAAGGTTCCATCTTATTTTGAAATCCCTACAAATTGTAGTAGTCTATTTCCTTAAGATTTTATAATTGGGTTTGATTATTTATGAATTTCAGAGACCCTTTAACTTCAAATTTTAAACATATGAAAGGTTGCAGTTGAAAGGAAAGGAAACTAGAAAAACATACATGAAAGGAAACACATACTTCAGGTCATCATCACATGAATATTTGGTATGAAAAAACTCTAGACATCTCCACCTGTATTCTTTCAAATTCAGAAATTGTTACAGTGATCAATACAATTTTTCCTTTGTTCTTCTGCCAACCACAAATACATCAAAACCTACAATATTTATACAATAATTCATTTCATTTGGTTTGAACCGATTACAATAGAATACAAAATTTCAGTTCACAAAATCTGGGATTTGCGGATATTCCTATAGTTTTGTCCTTTATCTTCATCCTTTGAATTTGATTGTATCTTCATTTGATTTGCTAATTTTTTGTCGATAACTGTAAATCATTTACTCGGTCTTGGGAAATTATATTTTGTCTTTCCCAATATGACTATTTCCTTCCATTGCAATTTAGAAGGAATCTCATAATCTGTCATTTATTTCATTAAAATTTCCAAGTCAATACAAGTGGCATAAGACATGACAGGTAGACCAAGTTTGACTGTCTTAATTGATTTAGAATTTCGAAATATATACTCATTTTATTAACTAAAGTATCCCCTTTCAAACCCTCCTCCAGGGTTTCAAATCTGGAGTGGTCCATCCTTGATTGCATCAAGAGTGCATTATATTCTTCTTGATCCTGCAACTTACCTTTACCATCCCAGAATGATGGAAGGCCCTTTATGAACAATTCTTAAAATAAATTCTTGAAATTTTGCACATTTTGTTCCATCTATATTTCTTTATTCAGAACTGATTTCAAAAGATCATGTTTTGTAATAATCCTTCTGGCCCAGATGATCAATGCAGTTCTGTCCTTTACCCCAATGGTATGAAGATATGCAGGAGTAACTGAGTTGAGAAGATTAATGGCATTTTGTGCCCATTCAAATGTATTTTTGGCTAAAGTCTCATTAACAACAGTGCGTTTATGCCTGGCTGTGATTGCTATATTATCTTTATCACTTACAAAATTCAAATATGATCTAAATTTAGCAGCCTCAACAGCTTGTTGACGGGCGAAAATGAACGCTCGTCAACTGGAGAAGTGGATGCGGTCCGGGGTTGTCTAAATAAACCAAGCCGTTTGGGATGATCCACCCCGACGGGTTTAGTGGCTCCGTTGGCCGATCTAAGTCCTAGGAAAATGAAAGAAAACTAACTAAAGGAACTAATCTAAATGAAAACAACAGTTAAAGCAAACTAATAAATAAATCTGAAATATATATATACAGTCTATTGGCTAATATTATACAACAATATGAAATTAAATGTTCAATTACCAACAGAATTAAATCTTAATCACAAATGTACAATATTTACAAATTACAGATTTTAAATGAAAACCTGCAAAAATCATTTGTAAACTGTGCTATGACAGCAAAACTATTGTTTTTTTATTTTTATAATTTTATGAGAAAACAATAGTAATCCTAAATATAAATTTGAGCTATATATATCTATCTAAACTACTTAAATAACACTAATAAATTAACTATTAAATAACAAATCGCAAACTGACCTGAAGTAACGCTTCAGGTTTGTCCTGTATACAATAGTTGATTTAGCTGTTCGGTGGGAGGAAACCCGCACCATATTCTCCACAAGCTTCTCGTAAATAGGAAGCAACAATGCTCTTCGAATATAAATGATAGGACAAACAAGACATTAAAAGGACAACAATCTTATAATTTACAAATGATCGCAGTTAGATAAATCCCTGTGCAAAGATTTGTACAGAACAGTTCAATTAACGAAGAAGATAAACCTTTATTCATTAAATTGAAACAAAGTAAATGTTGTACTTTTAAATAAGAGAGATCAGATATGGACAAAATGTAAACCAAATCACATCAACCTGCAATGAATTACGATAGCTAAAGTAGTCGATAATTGATTGCAAACTGATATGAAGAAAGCTTGAAATAAAAGTTTGATATATTGAAAGCTAAAGCTGTTACAAGACATCCACTTTCATCCCATCTTGTATCATCATAAATACATAGTCTGTTCTCCCAACCGTGATGATCGGTTCATTACAAAAAATAACAAGTATTTAAAGACCACAAGGTGAAACATCCCTGTGGGAATTATCAAAGCAGTTTACAAAAAATCTGGGAACAATCTCCCAAGTCCCTATTTTTGCTTATGACTAGCAGCTTAAAACAAAACTATATCTAAACTGCCACAACATGTCCAATTTGTCAATGAAATTCGTAGGTACCTATGGATAGACAAGAATACATAAGTTTAGATAATGTTTTATTGATAAAATTAACAAAAATCAAAATCTTAAGACTAGCTACAGAATCTTGAGATTCTGTAGCTGGTCTAATTTGAAAACAGAATCATTTTAAATCCATCCAAAACTAACAGAAATATATTCGAATTATTAAACCAAAACTTTAATCATTAAATCGACACAAAGCAAATCGCTCATGCCAAAAGTAACCAAATCTTTATGCCAATTTGAAACAGACAGAAATCATGTTCAACCGAATGGTAACAGAGATACATGCAATCTGTTCAACACTTGTTATTACCAATTTCAAGCAAAAAAAATTGTTTAGACAATTTGAAACCAATGAAATCATTTTCATGAATCAATTTCAATCGACACAAACTGTAACCGATTAAACAAATCATTCATATTCATTTAATACAAACACAATATTTTATGTCGACTCAGAAATTAACAAAATCGTTTTTAAATCCAAAACTAACAGAGTTGTTTTTTCGAATCAATAGATTACATTGTATTTATCAAACCAATCTCTGATATTGATGCATTGCATACGTAAAAGACCATGCTAATTCAAGCATACAGAATTGTCTCAAAATCAAACCAAAAGAAATGAATCGAACTATATTAGAGCTGACACAATCGATATGCTAATGCAAAATTGTATCAATCAAAACATAGCTGTGTCCAAGTTTAGCAAACAAATCTTCTGTGTATATCGAATGTAATCATAATCCAAAATGAAAATAATCATTCAAAACAAAACAGAATCGTTTCTTGAATCTATTCGAACAGAACTAAATGAAAGCAAACCCAATCGACTACCCTAATTCAAACCAACTCAAAAACAATCAATCGTTTATACTAATCTGAGAAACAATAAAATCACATTATCCAAATCATAGCTATATTTGATTTTAGGAAAATGAATTGATGCAAACAAAAATAGTTTATGCTAATTCCAAACGAAATCTTTCTAGTAATTGGAAGCAAACAGAATTGTTTTTAATCTATTCAAGCAAACAAAACTAATCGGCTATGCTAGTTGAAACCAAATCATACAAAATCGATGTGAAAAAAAAAAAACCATACCTGGGCTGTAGGAAAACAACTCGGTCAGGATAAATTTGAATTGACAAAGGCCATTGCTGCTTCGACATTTCTAAAGACAATTGAACCGGTGGTTTTTTGTTTCTTCTCATTGGCTTGTAGCCTGTCATTCTCCTTTGATAGCATTGTAACTCGTTCCTCTAAAGATTTCATCTTGAATTGCACCAGGGGAACATCGGTGTAATAACGTTCAAGCTAGGAATTGCATTGGGTACATGGTGATTGATTGGGCCTTGGCATTACAGGCGAGGGTTCTTTCAAGTTACCGGGGGTGTCATTGTGAAGCTGAATTCCTGGGAATTTAGGATCGTTCTTGAGGCACGGAGGTAAGTTGGAAACATAGTCATAGGGTTCCATAGATAATAGGCCATGAGAATAGGGGTATTCCTCAGTCAAGAAATGTTCAATTTCGGAGTCCGAGTCCTCGCTCAACACTATTGGCTTCTGGTCAACTTTTTGCTTAGGTTTGTTCCTAGCACATTTGGATATCCATCATGCATTCTTATTTCCCTTACTGTTGACACCAGTATCACCTTTTCCTTTCTTCCTCACAGGCCTTTTGACGGCCTTAGTATTGTCTTTAGTACACGGGCCGTCCATGGTATCGGGTAGGTCAAGTTTGAGGCAATCCGAGGGTTTGACAGGGGGTAGAAGGATATGAAGTGGCACGGCTGGTCCAACCAGAGTTTCAATAACCATAACCTTGTCCACTTGGACAGACTCGGGAGTGGCAAAACCATTCCTTGATAGGAAGGCTTGCCAACAGTCACCACTAAGGATTAAATGATGAACGATAATGACTTTGATCAATCTATGATGGAAAAGGCTGCTATCAACCTTCTCACGCTTAAATATTTTAGACATCTTGTACAAGCTACGTAAGAGATAATGTGGCATACTCAGAGGGTAGCCTATAAAATTCATCAATAACCGAAGATGATATAGAAATACCAAGCCATAACAACCTTCGCAGGTCACAAACTGCTTAATAATTGCCAAAAGATCGTTCCACCTGGGTTTGAGGGTATCGAGAGGCATACCTCTATCGCAACTAACAATCTTTCTTGATGTGAATAGGAGTGGCCATGGCACCTCGTCTACTTTGGAATTTTTAAACCACCTTTGCCTTGTAGCTGGTAGTCTTGTAGCTGAGCTTAGGAATTCCTCACTTATCTCGAGCTGTATGTCTCCAACCTTAGCCCTGCATCCGTCAAAGGTGAGGGTGAACTGTTGGGCAACCGAWAGGTTGAAACCCTCAAATCTTTGGATAAACACCATCCRGCCACTATTTTTCAAATCTTCACGAGCATTGTCGAATAGCAGGAGTGTTTGGCATCCATTAGGTTCTATGCACACCACAGGTGCCATAGAACAGAATACACAGTGGGCAAGGTGAATGGGMAAGGGTTTGGATAAKGTATTCGTAGGATTGAATAGCTCACAGAATTCCCCGAAACCAATAGAGTTAACCCGGGATAGGAGGTAGGCATTAATGCCAAAGTGTGCATGGGTGGTGGAACGAAACCAACCTATGCAAAATAGTCATATCCAACTGTACAATTGACGATGCATATGGTGATTCAAACCACTATTTCAATGTCAATAAAACAACCATTGAAAACTATGATGAGTTGACTCGTGTGTTTGCACAAGCATTAGTATTTGCATGGTTTTAAAATCAAAACAATGTTTTGAATATAGTACCAAGGATTCAATGATAAAACATATGCTTTGTATGAAATGATTGAATTAAGGGTCTAATCACCATGTTAATGTGTTGATATGAAACCAATGCACCAAGGAATTCGATGAAAGACTATAGAACATCAAACTACCAATGTATTAAGGACTCAATGACACTCATTATAATATCATCACAATCTTATGGAATCATATTAACAACAAAAAAAATGTCAAATGAGTAAGGTTTTGGTGTCTTGTCAGCTGTGTGAACATAAATGAATTGGAAATGAAATGAACACATAGACAAGAGTGACCATAACAATCCAGTGATGATTTTAATTCCATTGACGTGACTTCGAGATCAAAGTTTTCATGCTTGCAATCGTGAAAACGAGAACAAAGGCAGGTGTGCAAATGTGCAAAATAATAGTGTTGTTTTATTCAAAGATTGCGATGAAAATCAAGGGTTCCAAAACACTTGTGTGGGCAGCTTATAAAGATAGGATAAAAATATGAAATGGCTTCCAACACAGCTATAGAATCCCATATGATATGTTTATCTCCTTGCAACATACCTTTACCTCTCAATCTTGAATTCAACTTATTAATCTTCTCCTACAAGACTACCTTTTCCTTTTGAACTTGGGATATCTTTTCATCCTTTGTGTGCACTTCCTGCTCCAATTTCTCCATGTTTTCCTTAAACCCTTTGATCTCTCCTTCTTTCAAACTGACTTGTGACATAGCCTGAACAATGTCTTCAGCGGTTGATCCACTTCCTGCAGCAAGAGCTAAAACCATGACTTTATTTACCAAATCTACCTTTTCTTTAAACCATTCCATATTTTCCTTTTCCAGCTACAAAATATTAGCCTTATAATCCAGTGATTCTTTCCAAAATGTTTCTTTTTCTTTCTCTAAAGGTACCAATTCTGCCATTTATGGGTTTTTTGTAGCATGGATCTTCAACTTTTTCTTCAAACTCTCAATTATTTTATCTTTTTCATCCAATAAAGACTTCAGACCTTGAGGACCTTTAGACTCAAGCCTTTTATTTTGAGTTTTACAAGATTTGTTGGTTGCCTTTTCCTATCTTATATGTTCTTCTAATTTTGCAGCTAAGGATGTCATGTTTGAATTTTTCAAATTTAAACTCAAATAATCAAAATACAACAAATCATTGGTCTGCATGTGGAATTTCACTTTGTCAGGGGAACTTATATTGTCATATTTGATTTTAATCTCTGACACTTTATCCTCCTTTGCAATTGCAATATTAAAAGTTTTATTTTCAATATCCCTCATAGTGAACGAGGAAGATTTCATTTGAGAAATTTTTTGTACTTCAGGGAAAATATCCCTTATTTCACCCAAATCCACATTTCTCTTTTCAGCATATTGTTTTTCTAAGTCTTCTCTGGACTGATAAGCTGCATAAGGTGCTTTATCAAAATAATAATTTTGACTGTCAAAAACTCTTGAGCTGCCTTCACTTTCAAACTTACTTCTTTCCTCAATTTCTACAATGTTGGTACCACTTTCCATAGTGTTCAAATTGAATTGATCTCTCGGTCCTTCATCTTCTAAATCTACAATCTTCTTTGGCTGGAAAATTTTCATCTTCTTTTTAGTAGTTTGTTCAACATCAATATCCATAGTCTCTGAAATGCTTATTTTTCTGTACACACTATCTTTGGGAATTTTAATCACCAACTTTTGAGGAGATTGATGTGTTTGGACTTGCTGCAATGGTGCTTCCACATAAATAAACACTTCCATATTATCTAGTTTATCCAAGCCTTCCATATTCTCATGTTCATAAGGTGCATTTTTATTCATCTGTCTTCTCTTGGACATGATCTGATGTGGATCATATTTTCTTCCTTGTATTTTTGAAAAGCCAAAGTCTTTGAGTTTTGATTTAACCTGTGATAAACATGATCTGGACTTAACAAAAAAAGGACCAATAAAATGGGGGAATTTGATGTTATAGGCTTTGTGCAGTTTGATGAAGTTCTCTATCTTAGAGATAATTCTTTGTCTGATGAACTCAAGAGAAAAAATCCTAGGAGTTAGGAAAATAGGTAACATATAAGGAGACTCATGAAAACCATATACCCAGATCAATGTTGAATGCAAAAAACATACCCAGTCTCCTATTCAATTTTCTGGATTTGGTTGTAGTTGAATCTTCATGTCATCCAAAACTCTGGGTAAACTTGTATTGAAAATTAGAGAATAGATTCTTGGCATGACCTTGTTGATGTATATCAGCAAAGTGAATATTTTACATTCAATAGATACAAAAGATGCTTCAGGTATTTCTCCATGGTTACTTGCTAAGAAAACCTTTAACATATATGTTTAATATCTGAAATGTCTCAAAGAGTGGAAATTCACTAGCTGCTTGTGAATGGTGTCAGCTAAGAATTTATCAAAATTAATTCGGACTGACTGACTAGACTCTGACTTCAAAAAAATCAAAAGAAAAGCAAGCATGATTCAACAACATATTTATCACTATCTATACCTAGGACATGACTCAATAGGGAACAAACCCACTGAACTTCAATGACCATCATGTTGATACTCATTGGTAAGGACAGAATCTCTGACATTTGTTTAGGTTTAATGATTTGTTGTAGAAATTGACTTTTGAGCTCTGGCTGACATTATCTGTAAAACCTAATCACTTTTTCTTCGTTGAATGGCTCAGAATTAAAGGAAAATGCTTCAAGGATATTGAGTGACTTTCGGATTGACATATTATCTATTCTACACAGGGTTTGAGACCCCTTTTTATTGACAATTACCCTTTCTGAATGGGATTATTGCTCAACGCACCAACCTACAAATTCAAGAAATGGGAAAGAAACCTCGACAACATACGTGACAATGGAGGCATGGACTGCTTCTAAAAATGGAATACTCTTTCCCTTTATATCAACCAAGTTGCTTCGAGACACATAAATGGGGGAAATAGTGATATTAGGGAAAATACATCCGAGTCTCTGTCAATTAGGGCTTCCTCATTACTTTCAGGGTATTTCTCTACTACTGATAATAATATGGGATCCATGGAGATGGGATAGATACCTGGAAATGGGATGTGATGGTGCAATTATGGGATGCAATAGAAAAATGGCGGTCGTGATAGTGTTCCAATGGTGCTTGTGTTTGAAAATAATAAAAAATAAAAATGTTAAAATGACCTTTTATACTTTTCACTTTGCGGAGATGTGGAATGGAGGTTTTGGAACAACCCGCTTGTCATTCCACAATCAAATCAACGTTGACACATACTCCTCAATGGAAACTGCAATTTGGATTATGGGACCACCCTTCAAAATTATCCCCKACGYAAATTCAAATTCCGCAATGCTTCTTGGCCGTCGATTATGATGGATCGTGATCAAAGTTACTAGTGCCTGCTCTGATTTATTTCTTTGCCAAATTTAACTACTTTGTGCCTTTTTTAACCTTACAGTCAATATATTTATTTATTTTTTAAAATATATATATATATATATTGTCTCTCTTGCAACCACACAGATCATAGATAGTCTCTCTTGCGACAATATTCCTCGGTTGTCGTTCATGCGACGATCTTCCTCAGTTGTCGTTCTTGCGACGATGACCATTGGGAGTCTCTCTTGCGATGGCTACGTAGGCTGTCTCTCTTGCGATGAMTTTTGTAGGTCATATCTATTGCGAMAAAATCCATAGGTCGTCTCTCTACCTACGTTATTCCAAGTTCATTGCACATTCGATGGGATATAATGTGATGTTTGAGGGGCCCAATATTCATCGCAATATCCATGACATAATATTGCAAGAACATCGAAATGGACATGGCAAAAGGACCCAAATTTACTAGTGATACTGTTCTTAGAAAACTTATTTTCTCCTTCACTTTTAAGAACACATGTTCACCCACTTTGAAATCTCTAAACATTATATTCTTGTCTGCATAGCTTTTATGCCTATCTTGGGCAATGTTTAAATTTTGCTTAATATTTTTCATCTTCTCTTTCGTTTCCTTCAACAAATATGTCCCAACAACTACTCTGTTTGTTGGATTATCCCAACTCACTAGTGTGTTACATTTTCTTCCATACAATGTTTCAAATGGACTCATTTTCAATGAGGCCCGATACCCATTATTGTAGGAAAATTTAACCAAATGAATATAATCCTCCCACTTTGATGGTTGATCCATCATATACATTTTGAGCATGTCCTCAATTATTGTGTTAGTCCTCTCCTCTCTGTTTGTCCATTTGACTTTGGATGATATGTTGTAGTGAGATTTAAATTTGTCCCAAAGGCTTTGAAAAAAACTTTCCAAAACTTTGATGTGAACTTTGGATATTTGTTTGAAACTATTGCCTTAGGCACTCCATGTAGCCTAGAAAATTCTTTCATATAAATTTATGCAATATTTGTTTCCTTGTGTGTTTTATTCAACGGAATAAAATTCACTACCTTAGTCAATTTATCCATCACCACCATGCTGGAATCATGTTGCTTCACTGTTCTGGGTAGCTTAGTAATAAAATCCACTATGACAACTTCTCACTTCCATTCCAGAATGGGAAATGCTTCTAGCAAACCTCTTGGATGTCTATGTTCTATCTTCACTTTTTAACATTCTAGACATCTTACTATGTAATTGGCCACTTCTTTCTTCATTCCCAACCAAAATTATTGGATTCTCACTACAATTGTCTTATGATATCTCGGGTGTCCATCATATGGAAGGTTATGAAATTCCTTTAACATTGCATCCTTCCACTCATTGGAATTCGACACATATAATTTTCCTTTGTACATGATAATTAAATCTTATTTTTGTTGGATAGTTGGTTGTCATTGATTTCAACCATGGTAAATCCTAAAAGAAGCCCCAAAAGAAGTTTGGAAGAATCTAGAAGTAATGGGTGTATTTGGATAAGTCTCTACAGTGGTCCCCTTTTGGGGCAGCTTTAATCATGGCCCTCATGGGAAGACACTTTGAAGAAGTATACAAGAAGCCCTAGAAATATGGCTAATTGGTTAAGAAGCCCCAGAGGTGTGGTCATGGAACCCAAAGTTTTTTGAGGAAAAATAGGATGAAGGACAATACAAATTCATGTAACACACTCATAGATGTGTAGTCTTTGTTATGTCATTTCCAATGATAGGTGGGACGCCACGTGGTTCCTCAAGATTGAGGAGATATGCCCTATTGAAGTTGGAAGCCCCAAAAAATGGTTAAGAAGCCCCTAAACAATTGCAACACGAAGTTACAAGTCATTAATTAAAGGTAAACAAGTTATAACAAGAAAGTATAGGTCGACCCTAAAGTTAAAGAAAGAAGTCACTTGAAAAAGTATAAATACACCTCAAGAAGTATCTCATAAGTACATTCACACACACAAGTTTATTGAATATATTCTAAGTGAGCAAGTGATCTATTGGTGAATTTGAAATGATGCGTATGAGGCAGCGAAGGAGTGTGGAGGATAAAGTTTTAGGATTACAGGTGTGCGAGGGTTTTTTCGAGAAAACCCTAATTTAGATGACCCTCGTGGGTCAAGCTACAAGTGTCCCACGAGGCACCCCTGGAGGTTTTACAACTCTTGTCACACATGGCCCTGCATGATGCATGGGTTATTCCCACGAGGCTAAGGAAGATTTGAATTAGGATGCTTTTTCCAGGTTGCAACAAGGTATAATGATACAACATGGTAGTTATAGGATCTGAGGTATGTATGTATGCATGTGTTGGCACAGGCTAATTTTGGAAGAAAATCAAGGAAGTTTTGAAGGAATCAAGGAAGAAAGAGGAAAAAGTAAGGCAACACCAGAAAATGGGGAGCATGTTGGAAATAGAGGAAAAGAAGCACCGAAAACAGAGGAAAACCAGTGTCAAGGAAAAACAATTACAAAGTGGACGAACTATTGTGAAGTAGTTTGAAAGTGGACAAACCTAATCCACTTAGGGTTAGGGTTTTTGTAAGGGCTTTGTCCCACTTTTTGTATAAGTAGAATGTATTAGGATTGTGGAAGAGGTTTTTGTTGGTTGGTTGGAATTTCTCATTTTTGTTGTGAGTTCTAAATGTTGTTATTCTATACATGTTCAAAGAGTATTTCTAAGTTTTGTGAAGACTATCGCGATCTGTGGGGATCGATTGTAATGGAGGAATAATTGTATAGTGCTCAACACTTGATTTTGCATGAAGATTAATAAAGAGATAAAGTGACTCATATTTGTGGGCATAGCCCCAGGAGGGGGTGAACCACGATATATATGGGTTATGTGTGAATGTTTGTAGTACTTATGATTATATTTTCTTTAATGAGTATTATTATGAACATGTTAAAATGATAAAGGAAATAATAATGCACACCAAGGATAAAATGATGAAATATGTGGAACAATACTAAATGGATGAATGTCATATTTAGTATTCAGATCCAAATCTTATGTTGCAGTAAATGAATATATGTCATTAGGTATATGTTCTTATAATGGTTAATGAAGATCTTTTGGAATAGTTGTGTCACTAATCAGAACTAAGATCCATCTAGGGTTAGCATACTACATGGGTACTCAAGGTMTAGTAGTTGAGTAGATCTAATGCCCCTAAGAGAGAAGCACATCCCTTCCCGTGGTTGCAGACACCTGAATCTTGCATCCACCCATTGAAGCCATCTTGGGTGAGACTRCGTATTACACTCTATGTGATGTGTTTCTTTCTGGTATCCAAAAGGGACGATGGTCAAAGGGTTGTTGGTAATCCTGTAGTTAGAACCTAGGTCATCCCATAAAGCCAACAATGGTTCCATTTCTTGCACCATAAAGCCTTGTGTTGTATTCATCTTTTTACTCRCACCATTTCTTGCACCATTTGGATATCCTACGTCATCACACATAAGCTCATTAGTAACCATTCCTTTTTCRGATCCCTCTTCGCTTGCAACCACATATTGTGGCGCATTGCCTGGAAATTAACAATTTGTCCAAGATCTTGAATTGTCTYAGGTGAAATCCTCCACGTGTTGGATAAGTGATCCTATATCTTTGAAAGGTACAAACCAAATGTATCACTGTTCACCTTCTTCTTCTTTGAGTCTGGTGTGCTCCTTAAGGAAGTGTACCAGGCTGCACCACACTTTCCTAATCTGTGAAGAAACACCATATATACTGGTTCTTTCCAACCTACATGTGCAATGAGGATGAGTAGCCACGAGTAGTGGAACTCAGAGCCCTAGTCTTATGTATCCTTATAGTATTTCAGGAGTGAATTGAGCAAATAATGGGCCCAGCTCATCGAGCTCCCCTTTACACACTGCGTTGTATCCGCTACCACCCCTGTTAACACTTCTTCCTTCCTGTATTTCCATATTATATTACATGCTAAAACCCTTTTAGAGAATCTTGTCGTTGGATCATTTATGTCATTGATATTGATCCCCCTATTCCCTCTATCTGTGCCATATTTTGCCTTAATTTTATCAGAACTGACCTTTGCCTTAGTCTCGTTCTTCATATATTGTTATGGCTTCTCCCCATCCATGGGTAGCCAAGTAATTGTTATTATTAATTCTACATTGATAGGAACATGCCTATCCATCCATAAGACACCTCCATGCACTCTTTCTAGGAGTTGTTTCACACATTCATTAATGTATTTACCATGCCCAAAGTGTAGTATATCCAGTAAGTTCACTATCCCTGTGTTATAGATCCCCGTGATCCACTGCACAAGCTCCAACAGTGGCACACTTGATGGGCCCTCTCCTTTACATTCCATGTAGTTGTGTTGCACCAAATTTGGTAATTTGATGGTATCTGCTACATCAGGGTCTAAGTACTTCATACTGTTCACACCTCCTATCATGTCATCATCCGCTTTCACTCCATCTGAGATTTTTTGCATTACAATTGTCAATTCTACATGTGCGCACAATATCCCTTGCACACTTCTTTCAACCTAGAATTTCTTTTTTCCTTGTGGGGATGACACCCCGACCTCAGGTACTCCCTCTTGCCTTGTTTCATGTTCTTCTTCTAGCTCTATGCCCTACTCCATTGAACTCATGGCATGTTCTTCTCCTTGTGGCCCTTTTCCTCTCAACGCGCTAGACTTTGTTCTTTCTGCATCTTCCTCGCGTTGCCTGACCTCCTGCGATGGGTTTTATTCCTCCTCCACTTGCCTGCTATGTGGCTCATACTCTGGCATATGAATTTCATCCATGTCAACTATTGTCAGCATGCCCAATGTCCCTGGTTGCGTCAGTCGAGTGATGCTTCTCATGTTTTTTCTGACCCTACTCGACACTCCAACTCATGGTGGAGACATCTTGCTAGAATCTGAACTGTTGTGCTACAAATCTCAACCTGCTGTCAAGAATTCTCACTCTTTCTCTTAGGGTTCACTCTTCATTCTTCTCCTTAGCTAAAAACACAAATGATTGCATTTCCCCCTTTTTATGAATTTATAGAGGGATAATGTACTCATAACTATTCCACACTAAAAGTTTTCTTTTTTCAATTTTTCCTGCATGCTACACTTTTGTACCTATCAATTACTTTCCAGCGCATAGTATCTTCAACACTAGTTTTTCTGCGGCACACTGTTAATGCTAACAATTATATTACATCAAAACCTTCTAGTATTCTTCTCTCTTTTTATCTTTTTATTACATTTCTTTTTTTTTTATGTATTTTTATCTTTTTCTTCTAATATATACTATATACAATATGTACAATCATACCTCCTTTTTCTATTTTTACTTTAGGTTGTTAGGTCCATTGTCTTGATACAAATTTAGTCGACTGCCATTCACTAGTCCTCTGATATTCTTCCTTGCAAGATATTTCAGTTTCACAACACCTCCATTTGTGATGGCCTCTACCTGATAAATCCCTAAGGAATGCATCTTGAACTTCCCAGGGTGTTGTAGATACCTACTGTCATAGAGGAGAACTAGATCTCCTTCCTTAAATATTTTCATCTTTATGTGCCTATCATGCCAAGATTTTTCCTTTACTTTCTGTACTTCCTGGTGAAATCCT
>JASDQU010735902.1:151142-175732 GCA_032191745.1 Picea mariana | reverse complement strand
TGGGGTGAAGTCGAAAGTCCTCTCGAGAATTAGTAATCCAGAACCGTTCTAGAGAGTCAGTTATTTCCACTTGTGGAGTGGTGACGTCTTGGACTTCACTCTATTGAGGTGAGCCCTCTGGTGAGCTTGTAGGAAAGGGTTGAGAACATTCCATATTTTCTGGGGGTAAGCCCTGCATTCTACGTGAACGTGGAGGGTATATTGTGAACAATTTACAAACTTACAAAGAAAATCCTGTGGTCAACTTAGGTAAACAAACAGCATGCGCTAGTAAACAGAATCTAGGAAACAATACCAAGTAGACTAGACCTTCTAATTCTGAATTCACTAGTTGGTGATGAGATCCAACATTGCAACAACGAGATGAGAAGGGGCTGGGCTAGGGTGGAAAATTTACGTTGACGACCTTCTTAACGGACTTACACCCTGGTGCAAGCTCCCACACATAATCGTGGGTATACCCTCCAAGGAGCCTGAGTGATTTTGGCCAACGTTGATTCCAGGTACCGTGAATACTTTCCCCTTCACAATCACCTTGTGTAATATCCTAATAAGATAGGCTACTAAGGTTACCACTGACAACAATAAATCCTGGGGGGACAATCGATAGTCTAATCCACACGCAAGGGTAGGGTATCTAGCCCGAAATCAGCTTGAGAAGCTTCCACTCATCATTGTGGGTATACCTCCAAGTGACCCCTGTAATATGTGCAATCTCTACACCGATATCGATGAAGTAGGGTGAGTAACTCTGTCAATATCAATGTGACCTTGGGTTTGACCCTTGTGTGAGAAGGGCTTCCCAAGACAAAATGTTGTAAATGGAATTTGACACTCCTTAACACAAGATGATATTGTGTGTTTTGCGCTTTGGAGAGAGTATCTCTCTACCTATTCCAAAGCTCTAGCCTAGCTAATTGTTGGTGTAATAGAGTCCTAGAAAAGAGTTACTAGTTAAATTTTAAAATTGCGCAATATTATTAAGGGCTGTTGTTACTCAAAGGAAGTGGAGATGAAACTAATGTTGTGTGATACTCTGACCCAACAATGCAAAGATAGGAATGAAAGATATCAATTTTCATTTGATGAATCCTGTGTATGGGAGGGAAAGAGAAGTGTTCCAGAACAATCTTGAACTACGATACACAATCTTCTTTAAAATTCAATCTTCAATGGATCACGTGACAATGACAATTCTCTATTTGTTCTATTTCAATGATTGATTTCCAATATTTTCAACATGAAAATTCTTTTAAAAATAAAAATGTTTTTTACTTTTCAAAAAGATCTACACCATGGTGGTGAAAGTAAGGAAAACCAATAACTAATGAATAATCAATAAACAAAACCCAAACCAATCTTTCAATGGAGACAAAAATGACAAGCAGACAAGACTAGTCTTTTCAATTGCATGAGAACAATGATTTTCCAAATAATGAGCAAATGAGAAAGACAAACAATCCCAACTTTCAAATCGATCACTGGCTCCTAACCAAACAAGTACTCTGATTCCAGGATCAAAGATTATATCCTTGCTAAGAAAATTCAATAGATGAGAGTTGAGAAAAAGATGGACAAGAAGAGCCTTTGATTTCTGAAGATTGATCGTGCACAAAATCCAAATTCAAGAAACAATCAACCAGTGGCTAAAGAAGTTTTTATCAGACACCTATACAAATCTGGACATTTGAGCATACAAAAGCCTTAATCCCAAAAAAATTTAAAATGGGTTCGCAGGCTATCAGTAATGTACAATGCAAGAATGAAGCATTCTCACAAGCTGGCTTCAAGCAAAGTGCGATAATCTCACACTGGACTGAAAGGAAGAGTGCGAACTCAAGGGGTTCTCGCAAGCCACAGAGGGGTTCAGTGCAAGAAGGCCTGAAACTAGGAAAAATTTTGGAAAAAGACAAAAATTTTGAAGGGAATTCTGGACCCAGAGAGTCTGTCAGAGTTTCTTAAAGACTCAAAAATTGATAGAAATGAAGAAAGGTAAAGCAAGAGAAAATGGCCAAGGAAAAACACCAAAAGCCACTAAAAAATGGGTTTCATCCTCAGTGGAGTCGCTAATTTTTTTATCGGACTAATCGGTAGGTGCGGACACTAACAGATCTCCCTAGATCCACCTGGATCTAGAAAAAAATAGGACAAGACATGAATCTTTCCCTAAGTTACGACCATTGAATTAGCTAGTAAGGAGGAACAAGTGACATACCTTTGTATCACTTCCTTAGGTCTCTGTTGCTCTCGCTTCCCTCCAGTGCTTTCATGAGGTCAAGACTGAGACAACACAAGCCAACCAAAGTGAAGATAGCAAAATGTATTCAATCGTCAACTTATGTGTATGATCAAGGAATTACAGAATAAAGTAAGAATGAATTTATGGGAAAAGGACATGCCGTTGTATCATATTAATTGAAAGTAGAAGATACAACCTGATCGCCTTGATGTCGCAAGCTTCCTTTCGGTGACTCTTGGTTCCAACACAAACACTTGCTCTATCCTTGCATGAAGAAGATTCAATTCCTCTTGATAGACCTACTAGAGTCTCCAAGCTTTTGTTCAACCTGGGTTCTTCACACAATTCCTTCACGAATTATTCAATTAATCTTGCTTAACCTTTTCCATGAGAATCCTTTCAATATATAAGAGAGGGTGAGATGGTTACATGGATGAGAATGATCCCACCAAATCAGAGAAGCCAGTAAAATGACAACCATATGAATGCCAAATCATTTTCTAGAAGATTCCCTTCTAGAACCCTCAAGACTTCTTCTCTTTTCCAAGTTTGAAAACAAGTTCGCACCCTGTGTATAGAGAAATCTGCGAGAAGTTCTCCCCCTAGATGAAGGTGGTCTGCGAGAATGGGTCATTCTCGCACCCTAGGCCATATGTAGCCTACAAACTCACCTTGAAAATATGTTTTCTAGAAGGAGATAAATGCCACTTTTCTCAGGAGAAATTTCTTGTTGGGAACCTGAGTACACTATTGTCAATACATCACCAAGATGACCAAAATCATTTGTAACATGTTGTATCTTCATATGTAATTTCATTTATGTCTATCTACTTCGATCAACTGTGGGGTCCAAAATCCAATGGCTAGGGTTGACATCAATGAAAACAACCAATCTTCCAACAATCTCCCCCTTTGTAATTGATGGAAACACTCATGCTCCCCTTGTCATCATGATCCCAATTTATCTCCCCCTTTGACATTAATGGAAAAGGGTGGGGTTGCTCCCCCTGATTTCAATGGAATAAGGTGACCTTGTTCTTTAGGGCTGCTCCCCCTGAGCGTGTGGCATTCAATAATACTTCATCCTTATTTTTGGTCTTTGGGACTTTTTAATTCCTTGGAATCCTTTTGTGCATTTTTTTTCTTCTCTCTCTTATTCATGTATAGGATGTATATGTTTTTCAGTTGTATTGTTGAAGTTGCAACTAATAATCCTAAGTTATTTTCTCTGGTTTTACATTTTTGGGAGTCAAACATAAGAGAGTATCCTTGATCACATATTTTGTTGACACTGAGGACATTATGCTTCAGATCGTCAACCAATAGTACTTTTCTTTCTTTTACATTTTAACTTCCAATCTTTACGGTTCCTTTTCCAAGTATTTTGGTAGATGAGTCATCTCCAAATGCAACATTTCCACCATTTTTCTTCAAGCTGACAAATTTTCTTTGATCTTCGGTCATATGAGATGAGCACCCACTGTCTATGAACCATTCATCTTCTTCTTTTCATTCTTTAGAGACCAATTCTATTCGATAGTTTTCATTGTGTGGAACTACTTTCCTTTTCCATGTCGTAGTTGGTATAGGGACATTTGGCATAAGATTATCTTCCTTCATTTCTCTGTAATCTCGTTCTTTGTGACCAAGATTATTGCACTTGTAGAATTTAATATTTTGATCCATTAATGGGTCAAATGGATTATAATTTATGTTGGCAGGTATACAAACATTTCCATATCTACTATTTTCACCATCCATGTATCTTGCGTAGTTATTCCTTTCATTGATTCTACAATTGATTGCCTTGTGTCCAAAATTTCCGCAAGTATAACAATGTCCAAGAAATAAATTTTGATGCCTGGGAGTAAGTGATCTTGTTTGTGGTCTGGTCCATCTGGGTTCACAATCTATTTTTTAGTAGTTTCCTTCATAATGATTTATTTCATACTTGATGGGAGAGTATCTTCATGATGTTTCATTCCTTCTAAATTCTAGTCTTCTATCTTGTTGTTCAACTTGTTCTGGAGTGTTAGTTTGATCATTTTCATCTTCCTTCTCTTGTTTTTTTG
The DNA here is from genome assembly GCA_032191745.1 of Picea mariana. Classification (NCBI taxonomy): domain Eukaryota; kingdom Viridiplantae; phylum Streptophyta; class Pinopsida; order Pinales; family Pinaceae; genus Picea; species Picea mariana. The sequence continues at coordinate 171,421 of JASDQU010735902.1, read as the reverse complement.
TCTTAAAAATATCATTTTATCCTAGTCATGTCTTGTCATTTGGATATCTTTGACTGCTAAGGATCTCATCTAATTTTTCAGTGCTTTTTTTGAACTTATTCAACTTTTCTATTGTCAATAGTAGCTCCCCTTTTGTGTGGTCCAATTCTACTTTCAATTTCTCATAATCTTCTAATTTTTCCTTCAAGCTATCAATGGTATTTTCAATCTTGTAATTCTCTTCTTCACAACTACTCAATTCACCTTTTAGTATTATGTTTGTGTTTATAAGCTTGCTATTTTCAGTTTCAACATGCTTCAACTTTTCAAGATTCTCATCTTCTTGTTAACTCTCTGCATTGTCTTTGTATCCCCAAAAGAAATCAAGTGGTCTAGATTTTATGAGTAGAATGAAATTGATATAGATTATTAACAGGTTCTTAACACAAAATAACAGAGATACAGTAAAACTAGTTTTCTATTCAATAACAAATAAGCTGAAACTGTAAAATGCAGCGAAAACAAGCTTGCTGGAATGGTGGTGGCTTATCTCTGAGAAGAGATGTGATGGAAGTGCGCATTTGCAAGAAGAAGGTTACAATGAGGATCTGAAGGATTTTTTACAATAATAAAGAATTCCAAAAACCATAGACATCCCAAAACCTAACCCTATGAGATGAAGCACCAAAAGACATGTGGGCCCTGTTTGGGCAAGTTAGTACATCAACTTCCCAGGGTCGTAACTTTTGCATACGATTTCCATTTTAGGCATGTGATAGCCCGTTGGAAAGGTAACATCAAGGAGATTCATTTTTTTGGCTCAATCATGCTTTTGAATATCATTGAGGATCTCGATACTGAAAAACTTTCATTTAGGCCCTCAAAATGGCCCCAGAAGTTAAAACTGCTAAAAATAGTAAATTGCCAAAATTGTCAGAAAATTGTTTTGAGCCAATTGGAAAAGGTGGGTGGCCACTGATATCCATATAGATCATCAAGGTTGGTTTATTCATATGAATATTATTCATAAATGAATTCTTCTTATTTATAACTCTTGTGATCATCATCCTAGGTTGCATGGGTTATGAAGAGGACTTCTCCTCCATCATTATCTTCTTCATCACTCTCATCTAAGGAGATATCATCATCCTTGGAGTAGAAGATATTTTTATCGTTGAGACTTCTCTTTGTATAGTAGTAGTTTTCAACAATATGTCTTCTTCTACCACAGTTAAAGCATTTGAGAGGAGACTTACCTTTGTATCTTCCAGTTCCCTTCTGGAACCTTCTTACGAAATTTTCTATTTCTTCATCAAGGTCATTATTCTTGTATTTTGTCTTATTTATGGCTTTAAAGGCTACTTCACTGTTTGGCTGGTCACTTTCTGTACATGTTCTCATTTCATATGTTATAAGAGACCCATGTAATTCATCCATTGTCATTTTGGTCAAGTCCCTAGTTTCTTCAATGGCAGAGACCTTAGCATAATACTTCAAGAGAAGTGATCTCAACACTTTTTGTACAACCAAGGATTCATTGAGATCTTCACCTAATCCTCTGATAGAATTAACAACTTCATTAACTATAAGAAAATAGGTTGCAATATATTATTTTTCATCCATCTTCAAATTTTCAAATTCCACTCTATGTCGTTGAAGCTTGACCTCCTTAAAGTTTGGATCACCTTCATAGATACTCTTGATTTTGTCCCATGCCTCTTTAGCAGTGCTGCAGACCATCACTTTTCTAGCAATGGTTGGTGCCAATGCTTCTAGAATAACATGTATGGATTTTCAATTACAACTCATAAGCTTCTTCTTATTTGGATCAGTTGGATCATTAATTGGGGTTACATAGCCATTTACAACTGATTACCAAATGTCTACTCCCAAATATGTTAGGTAAGTTCTCACTCTATCACTCCAGTATGCATAATTTCTTCCATCAAATGTTTGAATCCCATTTGAAATGTGCTCATGGTCATCCATCTCTGCTCAGGATTTTCCTTCCAGTGGTTAAACTATTCTGAAGGCAACCTTCTCTTATACCAATTATTGATACTGAGAGGGGGGTGAATTAGTATCAAGTACAATTTTTTTTATTTTTTCAAATTATACTTCAACCAGATTATATATTCAATTATATCCAATGAGCAATGAACAATAGTATAAGAGTTACACCAATACACCACAATACACCATGCAAAATATATGAGAAATAACCAATAGTTATTGTTCAAGGGAAGTAATGACTTCCAAAGGTAGCTACAACTTACAAATATAAAGGGAGGGATAAACCTACAAAAGGAAGATACAATCCTCCAATATCAAGAGAGGGTTGACCACTCCATCCTTTCCCCTTCCTTCCACCCAAGAATATGTGAGAGATAATAAAACTTTACATTAAATTATCACCATCAACCAACCATCACATAGAACTCGAGAATGCTTCTTGAGACTTATTCAACTTTTGCAATTCTTCACTTCTTAGAATACTCTGATCCTGTAGATAATATAACTCAATGTAGTCTCTGAAACTCCTCCAATTTTCACTCCTTGAATCCTCCCAAAAAGGAGTTATAGAGAAAATGGTAGACCTTATCCAATTTTGGTTTATTTAGGAGAGAGAATTTGTACAAAATGCCCCACACTCAATATTTAACATATGATTATGAAATTCATACATAGGAAACTAAATCTCGTACTCTTTCCAATGCAATTGATCTCACTTCATTTGGATTCTCTATAAAGAAGGCATTATTGTTTTACCTGGAACACCTATTTATGACTAGCTTTAAGACTAGTCAAAAACCCTATCTTCCACAGAGTGTATCTACAAAATTATAGTGAATAAAGTGCTGGAATTGTTACCATAGGTACCTAGATATGTATTCTCACGAGCCTCCAAATTTCACCATATGAATCATTCTAAAAACAAAGTTATAGCAAAAATTGTAAGAGGACCTGTAAATAACATACCTTAGAACACATCACCAAGAGACTTCATCCTCCCTTGAAATTCAGCCTTCTTTACTTCAGATTTTCTATGAAATGTGAATTATATGTACTTGATCATTAAAACAATTGTGTGTATTAAATGAATGTATAATGATATGTATTTATACCCTTTATGTCACTTCCTTTTAACATTAGAGCTGACATGTAGTTTTTGCTTCAATTCACATTGTCATCATCAAAAATTCATTTCTCCTCAATCGTGAGGTTCCACGTGACGTGCCACATACCACCAGAAGAGGAATGACTTATACTATCCATATGTTATCTCCTCAAATAAATTGGTGGAAATTTTTCTTTTGAGGTGATAGGTTGTGGTCCAAAATTTATTCCTAAATTTGTGTAGGTAGGTTAGAGAGTCTATTTTCTATAAATAAGCTCAGAAAGAATTTTTGAATTGGTTTGGTCAAGAAAAATTCAGAATCTCAGGTTTCGGTAGTTTAGGTGAGCCTAAAACGTGCTCATTAACCACCGAAATCCTTTGTTCCCGGTAGTTAAGAGGGCAAATCAAAAGTGCAGTTAACTACCAAAAACCTTTCAACAGGAAAAATGAAAAGCCCGTGCTTTTGCACAAGCCAGGTGTCAATTGGTGTAATGATGGAAACATAACCACCAAAATCTCATACAAGGTGGCGAGGTATGCACATTCTGGTTATATCTATCCATAAAATTAAGATCATGTCATCCTTTCAACCGCATCTGTCTTTTCAAAATTAAGACATGAGGATGATACAAAAATTCATGCATGTTGTCACGTAGCCTCTAACCATTTCCAGTCATGAGTACAAAATCCATCATGACCCCGTTAAATCTCTCATTTAATCTTCATTCATTATCAATTTGAATTTGGGAGTTATTGAGATAATCGTGAGTCTGTGATTTCATCAAACAAATGCGTTTCCAGAGATCATAATCCCGTTTCCCATGGTGATCGTTGAGCATAGTTAGAGTCCAACAAATCGCTCCCAAGCCAATTAAGCCAGGTCGATTCATTAAGCAAGTTCAAAGCCCATCTTGTTTCAGTTTAAATGAATATCCCACCGAAACTCAAAATTTTCGGCATGCTCTCAGTCAGTTTGTTGCCTAAACTTGGTTAGTGTTTGAGCTTGGTGATCTGAACTCTGTGTCACCCTATCCCATTTGTTCTTCCATGAGTCATACGCTCTGTCATCCTAAATCCTAGAGCCTTTGTCTCCCTGGCACTCAGTTTTCCTTAATCACAGGTACAGTCAGCATTTACTAATTTCGAAAGCAGGGCTAGTTATGAGGGCTGAAGTGGATGGAGTTTGGTACCTTGAGGCCACCCTGAGGTGGCCGAGTTATTCAAGCAGGCTGGAGTGTATACCTATTGTGAAAAACTAGCAGATTTTCATCAACAGGTGTCTGAGACTTTTTCTAGCTTGTATGATGGAAGAACATAAACAGTGGGAAAGGAACAATTTGTGGTTGATAAGGCAGCCATAGCTGAGTTCACAGGTCTTCCCAGAATAGGTGATAGTTGGTTCAAATCAATGGTACCTTCAAACATTGAGTTTAGGTCCTACCTACGGCCTCTGCATAAAGATCTTACATGGAAAAAAGAAATACCAATGTCTTATCTTGAACCTAAATGGAAATATCTCTTGAAGGCTATCTTTGTGTATATCACCTATAAAGGTAGATACAACAGATTCATGTTCTACCACTTCAAGATTTTAAATCATTTTATAGGGCGATCTCCCATCAATTTACCATTTTACTTGCACAAAGCCCTCACGAAAATGTCTAAACAGGTCAAGGCCAAGCCCACTAAGGTGGCAAGTAGATTGTCTCACTAAGGACTCATTACTCTTATTGTCAAAGAGTCATTGAAGAAAAGGTGGGTAGATTGGAACTATTTCCTCTTCTGGAATGAATTCCAAACTGATCGGCAACAATAGGAGAAGGGTAAAAAGGCTGCCACTAAGAAGACTATTACTCCTAAAAGCAGTCATAGAAAATGGAAGGGTATCTCACCACCAAGATATCCGATAGAATAATCCTCTGTTTAGAAGAAAAGAATCAAAAGAAAGTTACAGTTTGAGGGTGAGCAGTCGAAGGACCCTGCTACAGGATGTAACCCTTTAAACCTACCCTATAGTGATTCAAAGCTAGAACAAGAGTTAGCAGAGACACAGGGTAATGTACCGGCTGGAAAAGTTGCAGACGATTGTTCCAATTTACCTTCACCAACTCCTCCAGAGGCACACAATCCACCAGTGGAAAAATCCTCTTCAATTAAGCCTAAGGCATCTAGGGTACGAAAAATCAATAAACTCCTGCAACAAGTCTATGAAATGGAAGTCTTGGAAAGAGTTATTAAAAAATCTAATATAGACTTGACTGAAAGAAATGCAGAGATTTTCAAAATAAACCAAACCCTTCAAGAGAAGCATGACAAGATCAAAGACAGGAACATGGTATTGATCAGGGAGAACATGAAGCTGTACAGACAACTTAGAATTCTGAGGTTGAAATTAAAAGAGTCTCAATCACCAACACAGGAGCAAACCAGTTTGGAGACTCTAGATAACTTAGCTACAACCATGGTAGACACACCAGAGCCTTCTACACAGCCAGTTGAAGTTCGAAGATCTACACGAACAAGGGCTGCATCGTCCAAAAGACCTTGAACATCAAGCAAGGAATCAAGGTAATCATTTTTGCAAATTTTGAAGTTTTCTCAAAGCTGAAGTTTCAGTGGTTTAGGAGAAAAAGACGACTGTTCATTAACCACTGAAAACAGAGCTTTTGGTAGTTAATCCACTCAAGAGCCTTCTAGGTTAACCATCGAAAGCCTGTCACTGCTAGAATGATCGAGTTTTTGCACAGATCAAAGTTTTTTGAGTTGGAATGGTTTGAAACCTCCTCGAATGAACATTTGATGAATTGTCAAGTTAGATCCAATAGCTATTTTTGATGGATAATGGTAAGAAGAGGTGTTTCAAACATTTTGGTACCTTTGACAAAGGCAAAAAATCAGGATGCTTACTCACATCAACAGATTCGAATTTGTATCTCTTGGAAGAGTCATCACTCAGCCTTGGAAGGCTATCCTGTACTACAGCATTACTCTACAAGAGATGAAGACCATGAAATCTGGGATTGACCTCATTTTTGGGGATCATTCCATATCTTTTGCAAACTAAATTTTGACTTTCTATCTTTAGCATATTTGATCCATAATTTCAGGATGTCAAAACTGCATTGTAAAGCTATAAAGCTAAAGGTAGAATAGGAACTAAGGGTTCGACTTTGGAGACTTTTTCATGTTATGTGCTCAAACTTCTCATTTTCATATTAAGTAATACAAGCTTCTTTTGCCATAACTTGTTCAGATTTCATCTTCTTATCTATTCTGTACTTGCACCTGGATATTATATTCATGTTGTTATGCTTGTTTATGCCCAATAAATGTCATCTTATCATTGCATTCATAAGTTAAACTTTGCAAGTATTCCGATGATTATTGTAATTGGCCATTCATATATGCTTTATATGTGATTATGTTGATATAATAGTTATTTCTCCATACATCCCTTTATTTGTAAACTCTCTGAACATTTGTGGTTGAAAGCCTTGTCCATCTAAATGTTTTCATGCATGTTTTGAGTGAGTAACGATCCAGTCCTCCGACATGATCCAAACCCACATTTTTTATTGAGAAAACAGTTACCAAAAGATTAAGTTCCTAGGCATCTCTGACTCATAGCCTAAGAGAGTTTCCTGAAGTGATAACACCATCCATGGTTTTTGTATCTTCATATGTAATTTCCTTCATATCTATCTACTTTGATCAACTATGGGGTCCAAAATCCAATGGCTAGGGTTGACATCAATGACAACAACCAATCTTCCAACACCACAAGAAAATGGTGTGTCAGAAAGGATGAATAGGACAATCATGGAGCATGTAAGGAGTATGATATTGCATGCTGGTTTGCACAAAAAAAGTGGTACAAGGATACACTTGTTGTAAAGGTGTTTGCACAAAAAAAAAGGTATATCTTTTTATGTAATATTTTCTCCTATTGTTAAAGTGACTTCAATTAGGAGTATTTTAATTCTTGTGGTAGTATAATATTTACATATTGAACAGTTAAATGTAAAAACAACTTTTCTCCATGGGGATTTGGAGGAAGAGATTTATATGTAGAAAACATAGGGGTATGAGGTCAAAGGGAAGGAAAATTTGGTATGCAGGTTGAATAAGAGATTGTATGGCCTAAATCAAGCTCCAAGGAAGTGGTATTTGAAGTTTGATAGGTTTATGACAGAACAAGATTATAGTAGATTTCATTCTGATCACTGTGTTTATTTTAAATAACTAAAAAATGGAAGCTATATTATCTTCCTATTGTATGTAGATGACATGCTTGTCGTAGGGTCTAATATGTAGGATATAAATGTACTCAAGAAGAAATTAACTAACTCATTTGTGATGAAGGATTTGGGTGCTGCAAAGAAAATCCTTGGTATGATAATAACAGGAGATAGGAAAAATCAAAATTTGACATTGTCTTAGGGTGAGTACATAGAGAGGGTGTTGGGGAGGTTTTAAATGTAGAATGAAAAACCAGTTAGTACACCTTTGGCCATCCATTTCAAATTATCCAAAGAAATGTGTCCCGAGACACAAGAGGAGATAAAATACATGTCCAGGGTCTATTATTCATCAACAGTTGGTAGCTTGATTTATGTGATGGTTTGCACAATACTAGATATTTCACATGCACTGGGAGTTTTGAGTAGGTATATGAATAATCCAGGTAAAGAACATTGGGAGGAAATAAAAATGATTCTCAAGTATTTGAAGGGTACTGCTGCTCATGAATTATGTTTTGGAGGTTCATACATTGTTCCACATGGATATGTTGATTCATATATGGCAGGTGATAAAAATAGCAGGAGGAGAACCATAGGGTATGTTTTTACTGTATGTGGAACAAAAATAAGTTGGATTTCAAAACTACAAATTTTTTTTTCACTTTCAACAATAGAGGTAGAGTATGTTGCTACTATAGAGGCTATTAAAGAGATGATTTGGTTACAAATTTTTATGGAGGAATTAGGAAATAAGCAAGATAATAACATGTTGTATTGTGATATCGAGAGTACCATTCATCTTAAAAATAAATCAACATTCCATTTGAAGACTAAGCATATACATCTTAGGTACCATTTCATATGATCCATCTTGGAAGATGGAAATTTGAAGTTGGAAAAGATAAACACTAGCAAGAATCATGTAGACATGTTAACAAAGGGAGCAACTAGGGAGAAACTAAGGTCTTGCTCAGTGTCAGTTAGTCTTCAAGCATGAATGTGAAGATGAGTAATTTTTTAGGTCCAAGGTAGAGTATAGTCCAATAGGTACAACAACAAAGGAGTTGTTATGATTAGTATCCAAGTGGGATATTGTTTGTTGTGGATCCTAATTATCTTCTTGATTCATAGGTATTTTTTCTCAGCTATGTTTATACCCGATGAACACTGTACACCCCATAATATTGTACACCACTCCACACAAGCGGCCCCATGATGGGGGTTCGGGGGTGAATCCCCTGAAGGAAAAATTCCCTTGTAAATGTCTATTGTAATTTAATAGTAAATATGGACCGTTAATTATAAGGTCATAGATATGACGCTATAATTTATGTTATGTTTTTTCTCCCTAGAAGGAAACCCTCTTTTATGATGGAATTGTATTGTGACTGTGTATCATTAGTGAATATTGTATTATGAGAGAGGACACTGTGAGATAAAGAAGAGGTAGTTACAACAGGTGTGATGTAGGTTGTAACCCTTCATTTGCTGGATAATAAAAAGGAAGGACCTGGAAATTTCTCTGGTGGATGTAGCCCACACTGGGTGAACCATGTATATCTGTGTCTCTATTGTATTGTTTATATTTTGTGTTTTATTTCCGCATTTGTTTTTATTTTATTGCTCCGCAATCCTGTTTTTCTAACAATTTGTCCTTTCTTCTAGGGATGATATCTTAGGATGAAATATTATAGGTAGAGATATTAGAACCTTTTGAATGACCATTAAATCATCAAATTCTTCTCCCAGTCCTCTGATAGTGTTCACTTTTTCATCAACTCGTAGAAAGTAGGCTGCAATGTCTTCATCTTCCTTCATCTTCAGTTTATCAAACTTAGCACTAAGGGTTTGAATCTTAGCTCCCTTGACTTTGGTATATCCTTCGTAAATATTTTGAAGTTTATCCAAAATATCCTTTCCAGTCTTGCACTACATAACTTTGAAAAACAATGAATCATCCAGACTACTTAGAATGGTTCCTTTAGCCTTTGAGTTGTTTTTGTTGAGTTTATTTCCATCTTTGTTAGTTGGGGGAGTGTTTGGTGTTTCATATCCATCAACTATTGAATTTCAAATATCAAATACTTGTGCCTATAAAAAGTTTTGCATCCTTTTATTCCAAATGACATAGTTCTATCCATCAAACCTTGGTTATCCAATATTATTGTATTCCATGATCTCCTTCCAATGGTTAAACTTCTTCTTGAAGGACCTGCTCTGATACCAATTGTTGGAAAAATGAGAGGGGCAAGGTGAATAAGTATGATAAATTTATTATCAATTTTAACCACAATATGTAATCATTAACTTCATCTGCAGTATATCATCAATATATCATGACAAGTATAAATAAATAGACATCCACAAAAACACAATACACCAAAGTTTATGTGGAAACCCAAATGGGAGAAAAACACATAATGTTTTTCTTATATATAAAAATAATAAATTCATTATAAGCACCAACTTCCCAATTCTCCAGATACAACTGGAAGGTGGCTACAACCCCCCCCGCTATTCTTAGGCTCCAATCTGAAGGAAGCTACAACTCAATAAATTCTTTGGATCCAACTAGAAGGAAGCTACAACCCCCTAATTTTCAGGCTCCAACATGAAGGAAGCTCCAACTCCCTGTGTTCCCGGAAACCAACCGAAAGGAGGCTACAACCCCCTTTCCTTGCCCCTTCCCACAGCCCTAAAATATAAGTGTATACCAAACCATCACTTCCACTGTCACTACCACTATCACCATCACTGCTACTATATTATCAACCTGTAACCTATCACATCAACCTATCACTGTTGTTATCACTGAAATTTCGTCTACAAATGGTTACAGGAATCCAATATCTCCAAACACCTATTAGTTCATTCATGGCCCAAAAATGCATTTCCAAAAGGCACAAACTATACAAATGGTTATAAAATCAACATGTGCTCAGAATATAAAGGAAGCGCATGCACATGCACCATTCGAAAACACAAGGAAAGAGCACTTGCATCCAATGCATGACTGTGTATGAAAAAAGACACACACACACACCTTAGAATGATGCATTTATGATTCTGGTCAGCCTCCCTCCCACTTCTGGTTTATCCCAAGTCGATTTGACCACAAAATCTGAGTTGAATCCGAGTGGGGGGGTGGTAAAAGACCTAAAGGGCCCCTTGTTCACACTAAAGACCGGTTGGATAATGCCTCAAATATTTTATATAAAAAGAGGCCATGGGTGCACTATATTTTCAAGAATCTATTTGTATTGTTATGCTGCCTCTATTCTCTTACAAGGAACCTCTTTCATTCTTGGAGGATACTAGCACCATTTCATTGGGCTATTCACATCACCTCTTGAGTGAATGAGATTTGGATTTATTCACCATTTCCTTTTAGTTTTCTATTTGTAATAATAACTCTCTCATATGGGATTCAAGAGACCTCCCTTGGAGGAAGAGGGGACCCATAAGTCTCCCTTTCTCTTTGGTGTTTTCCCACTAATACAATCTATCCATTGGTGGCATGAATATTGGTCAATTGTTTGGTTGATTTTGGTTCTAATTTTCTTATGTACTTTNTTTAGTTTTCTATTTGTAATAATAACTCTCTCATATGGGATTCAAGAGACCTCCCTTGGAGGAAGAGGGGACCCATAAGTCTCCCTTTCTCTTTGGTGTTTTCCCACTAATACAATCTATCCATTGGTGGCATGAATATTGGTCAATTGTTTGGTTGATTTTGGTTCTAATTTCCTTATGCACTTTAGTTTTGTTTCTTTAGTTGTTATTAGCTTAGTTGTTTGTTTATTTCTTATGCTTGATGTTTCTAACCCTTCCACTAACTTATGTCTTGTTCATCTGACCCAACTGAACTTTTAAGTGTCCCTATTTTTCTCATTTAGGTGACGAAAACGATACAACAACTGTGATGCATGAGAATCACCATCAACAATTAAATAGGCCAAGTGGAGGACAAATCAACACCCAACACATAGATTTAGAATTGTTTTTGAATTCCAAGGAGGGATCATCATTCTATTTTGAAAGGATTAAAGTTTAAAGATTTTAAATATTTTGAGGCTTGAGCCATCACATAAGGATGCCGAATTTGTAATCATTTTAATTATCATATATGATATAAGGTTGTACATATATTGGGTATTGACTCATATCTAAATGTAATTTTCATTCAATGTGATAGTCCATAGTAGATGAATGTATTAACTATGATAGGATGGCTCTAAGGTAGTCTGGAGGTAAGGATTGAGAAGCCTCTCCATGTATAAATATATGTATTGTATGCCCAAATGAGGTTGTTGAATGTTATTGTTATTGTTGTGGATTATTATATGAGTGAGTTGTTGAAGCTTATGGTGAATTGCAAAGAGTTTCATGAACTCATGTACATACTTGATTGAAGGAATACAAATAGAGAGGTTTGATTCCAAATGTATGGTGTTCTTTGTTATTGAATTTGTTGAATGTATGTGATGTTTCTTTATGCTCTCCATGTTTTATCTATTTTATGTTTCTTATATGCATGAGTGTATTTTTCATGGTTAAGTGTGGAAACCTTTGATGTTTTTGTAAGTTTCACTTGTTTCTCTTATGATATTGTTGGTGCAGGGAGTGCATAGTTCCCACAAGGAGTGCGTAGGTCGAGTCAATACATACTCATAAGCTCAAAAGAGGTAGTGTAAATTTACAGTTTAATTGCAAGGAGTGCACAATTTCTCCGTGGAGAGAAAATATTGGAGAAGACCTGTGCAAGGAGTGCACAATTGCTCAATAAAGAGAAAAGATTGGAGAAGACCCATGCAAGGAGTGCATGAGGCAAACACTTTTTTTAAGTGTTTAAGAAGTCCCAGAGGAGACAAGCGCAAGAAGGGCATAAGCAATATTTTCTTCAAAAATCTCTAATTCCAAAAAAATCTCAAAATTTAAAGGCTGCAAGGAGTGTGCCATAGGTCTGAAATACCTCAAGGAATAAAGCTTGGGAAGGATAGCGATAAAAATCCTTAAAGAGGAGAGGATTTGTTTGTTTCAAGAGTCAAATGATTAATATCAGTTAGGGATAATTCAGGATATTTCATCACGCTTAGATCCAAAGAAAAAGCATGGGGTTTAACCCTATAAGTTGTTGAGACTTCGCAAGTTCAGTAGAAGTCGTGTATGAAGCCTAGAGGAGGAGTTATCAAGGATTGAAAACCAAAGATAAAGATCTTTTTGGGAGTCTGTAGAAGAGTGGACAGTTTTTGTATCAAGAGGAGTTCCACGAGGGTTAATCGATGAAGTATATAAATGTTTTGAACCTTCATAGAATAGATCTAGCTAGAAAATAATGAATAACCGTAATGAATAATGAATAATGAATAATTTGCACATGATATACTCTATATAACTCAACCAATGCACACAAGAGGTGAAGCCAATGCACCATAGTGTTGGTCTAGAGTGATCTAGACACACACCAACAGTTACGATAGTGAACTTCCACCTAGTCTAGTCTCTCAGGCAATTACGGGAGTGAACTGCCACCTAGCTGAGTTAACTAGTCTATTAGTCTTCAGTTAACTGAATGAAACAGAGTGAAGTGAGGAGGAGATCAAATAATCATGGGTAATTCTCTAGTATAGTGATGATACAAAGGCTAATTCACATTAGCTAGCAATGATCCCAATGTTGCATGGTGATAAAACCAATGCAATATCTAGATTCCACTCAACTAGTTAACTGAAGTGAAAACTGAAGGGAATGTTATCCTACAGGAATGTTCTCCCTAAAATTTAGGAGAATGGATAAATAATAACGAACATAGGAAAAACCTTAGGAAAAATAAATCCTAGGTGTGTGTGAAGTAACTTCAACACCCCCCCTTAACATCACTATGGTGAAAATAAAGAATGGATCTTGGAAATGAGGCCATGTTAGGTACCCAAATACAAAAGATACACTGAAATAAAGTGAGGAAAGAGGGAAAACCTCATGGGAAAAATCCCCCCTCAAGGTAAAATCTATGTAAAAAAAAGAACTATAGTTGCTAGGCAACTGTGTCCTTCACTCCAAGATGACTTCACAGAGAATGGAACTTCTGCTTAGTGAAGGTCTTAGTGAATATGTCTGTCATCTATTCTGTTGAAGGAAATAACTGTAGGTAGATGATCCCCTCGTGTACTAAGTCCTGAATATAGTGTATGTGGATCTCGATGTGCCTCGTCCGCTGCCTCTGAACTGGATCTCTGTAAAACTTTAGAGTTCTCTGATTGTCACACCAGATGACGATCGACTGATGAAACTAAATTCCCAACTCAGTGAGAAAATGTTGTAGCCACATAGCTTGAATGGTTATGTTAACTACCCATCTGTACTCTTCCTTGACTGAAGAAAGAGAAATAGAAAACTTCTTCTTGCTCGACCAATAAATAGGCCTAGAACCAAGACTGAGTGAGTAACTAAATGTGGACTTGTGAGCAGTAATATTGCCAGCCTAGTCAGAATTAGTGAACCCGATGTGATATAATGTAGAGTCTGTTGCATAATGAATCCCAAAGGTGATGGTGCCCTGTACATATCAAAGGATATGATTTGCAACCTTCAAATGTAGCTCATGCAACTCCTGTATGAACCTAGAAACTACACCAACTGCATAGGATAGGTCTGGTCTGGAGTGTGTGAGATACAACAAGATCCCCACTAGTTGTCTTTATAGTGCACTATCAACCAGTGGAGTGTCCTTGCCATCCTCAAGTTTGATTCTTGATAGGAAGGGATTCAGAGAAAACTTGCATTCTATCATGTGAAATCTCTCAAGGAGATATCATGCATACTTGGCCTGAGACAGTTTGATGCCCAATGCATCCTGACTGATCTTGAGTTCAAGGAAGAAGTGTAGTGGACCCATGTCCATGATCAAAAACTTGTCATGTAGAATCCTCTTGACTGCAACAATTGTTGAAGTCAAGAAACCGATGATCAACAAATAATCAACATACAGAACTAAGAGTAGAAGTGAATCAACCATCCTAATCATGTAAACATTTGGGTCTGATTTACATCATACAAATTTATGTGACAACGGCTAGGATTCCATCTTGGAATAAAGAGACTTATTTAGTCGACATACCAAATATGAATCCTTCATAAATCCCTGGGGCTTCTCCATATAGATCTCCTCAGAGAGATTGTCATGAAGAAATGCATTCTTCGTGTCCATCTGATGGACTTCCCATCCCTTTGCATCCATAATGGAAAGTGAAAAATGTATGGAATCCATATTCGCTACTGGAGAGAAGGTCTCATCATAGTCAATGCCATGCACTTGCTGAAATCCTTTGTAAAAAATCCTAGATTTATATCTGCTAATATATCCATCTACTATGCTCTTGGTCCTATAGACCCATATGCACCTGAAAATTTTCCTTCCAGAAGGAATGGGAACCAGATCCCAAGTATGGTTCTCGAGGAGGGAGTTGTACTCCTCCTGCATGGCAGATTCCCAAAAGGGATTACCAGCAACCTCACCATAAGACTCTGGATTTAAAGACTGAACCAAGAAAATGTTCCTTGAGGGAAATGGTTCACTGGCAGTGAGAGCAATAGGAGGCTCCTCAAAATCAGATCGAGTCCTCCTAGTATCATTTATATCACCAACAATATCCCATGCATCCTGGAGAGTATTTTGGGCCCACCTTGGCCTCTGTTGTGGCTCTACATAGGAATATGGATGCATTGACTCTGTTGTTCTTGAGTTTATACTTAAGGCCTCAAAGTGTAATGTCAAGGCATATAAAAAATAAAGAGATTTTTTAATATGAAAAGAAAATCAATTCTTTAGAGAAAGAAGCTATGGCTGATTTCTAAGTTGTCTTTGCCTAGATTCCCAACATTCCTGGACTCTTATGTCCTATTCAATCACTACCCATGAATGTTCAAGTTCAACCTGGGTGTTAGAGGTATCTAAGATGGTATTAAACAATTTTAAAGTAATTCTAGTTTGATCTGTGAGACCGGGTTCAATATTAGGTTGTATTGCAACAGGTACAGTCATGGAGAAAAGAAAGTTAAAAGATCTGTTGTTTTTTTTATGTTTTCTTTTTCTATTTTCAATTATATGAGAAAAGTTCCTAAAATTGAATTAACGGTATAACAATTGAGAGGTTGTTTTCTGTATCTGAGTCAAATTTGAAAATAATGAATGTGATGAGAGAAAAACATAAAGTTGTTAAAACAAAGTGAGACATCAATCATAGAAGAATCTCACTCTACTACAGAAGAAGAAAAATGGATGCAAAACCTTTAATGAAGCACAAAATGTGGTAATCTAACTAACTCACAGGTCTTGTATTTGCTAATAGCTAATAGGAAAATCTGCAAAAAGTTAGATAACTAAATAAACATATAACCGCAGTAGATGTTATACTAAGTTGTGATTAGGCATTCATCAAAGACATATGAACAAAGATGTTGGAATATGAAAGAACATAAGAACACATAACTCAGGATTGACGAAATATGGAGTCTCTGGTCTTCACTTGTCTTAATTCTCTAAAAGGAGAGATTTCTCTATTACCATCGACCCCAAAAAAATCCTCTGTTAAGTCTTTTGAAATTATATTTATACAAAAGGATACCAGTCCTAGACGGTTGGAATTCTCCTTACTCCTAGATGCTAACAGTTACAAAATAAAAACTTGAACCGTTTCACTTGGTTACTTTCTATCTCTCTCTCATACCGATAGAATAGACATGCATATGTTACCTCATTGATTCTTTAAAGTACTTCCTTCACCTAGCTCGAAACACTTGACGCAACTACTTAGAAATTGTACTAATATTCTTGAAGGATCTGTCACATCTTTTGCCTCAAAAAGATACAACTTTCTCTGTAATTTCGGCAACATGTCTTTAATCCTTTTATCTTCAGAAATTATTAACTATAACTATAGATTTGGCTTCATGATCCATCTATCTATTTGAGCAATGTCAACCTGATTTAGTTGTGAAATTTTGGCCTGAGCTGTCTCTAGGCCTTCTTTGATGTCTAGTTGATGTTTTACAATGTTAATCTGTCCTAGTACTTCAAAACAATCATCATTCCCAAGGGATAGTGATTCTTTGTTAAGTAAATAAAACATTTCTTCACAATCCTCTTTTATTTCCTTGCTCGCTCCTTTACTCTCAGCTATATTGTCCTCCCATGTCTTTAATATTATGTCACCTCTGATTTTCTCTTCAATAGTCAATCTGGGAGTTCTAGGAGTTATAGATATTTCTTCCTTAGAATATGACACATTTACTTTTTGGAAAGTGATACGGGCTTGCAGTAGCCTCTCTTTCTCTAAAATCAATATTCTCTAATGATTGATTTACTTCCCAAAAATAATTTTGGATGATCTCTACTTTAGAAAACAAGTCTTGTTGTGTTGCTTCTAGTTTCTATTGCACTTCTAGTGCTTGATCTTGAAACACTGTTATATTTACAACCTTTTTTTCAGTAGAACTTAATTTATCTTGTAGTTTCCTTACTAACTCTTCTTGTCGAATGACCTTCCCTTGAATTTCTTGAGAAGTCTTGTGTATCTCTTCAAGATCAGATTTAAGTTGTTGAATTTCTTTTCTATCTTTGGCTCTAGTCTATTCGAGTCCTTTGCTGACCTCACTTTTGATATTATTATTTGTATTCCTTATTTGATCTCATAGCTCACTTATCCTATGATTCCTCTGCCTTAGAATTTCTTTTAGATTATCAATAGAGAATAAGTTGGTCATTGCAAAAGCTCCCAAAGAGCCTGCCACCTCTGTAGCAAAATCTTCATCTTCCAAATTTTTCCCATCTAATAATACTCTGTGATTTTTGACCATTGTACCTTCTTTCGGGTGCATTTCTTGTTTCACCACAACTTTCATATTCTTATTGAAAAAGAAGTGAGAGGGAGGTATCTCTTCAATGGGTATCGGGGTAAGATCTCTTACGTATATAACTTTGAGACCAGGAGTCCCAAAAATTAACTGTAAAGGGGTTAATGTTGTAATAGGACTGCCTAACTCTGTGAATTGTGTTCCTTCTGTTGTTCTCGAGGTATCAGCAGGAGTGGTTGATGATAAAGGGAGTATCATTTTATTCTATTTTAGAAGTGTCTTGGATTTAACCTCTGTTTCAGACTTTGGATGTTCTTCCTGCAAAGTTTCTAATCCTTGTGAAGACACTTTGGGATTCTTTGGGGTTCCCTCAATAGTTTGTTTACCAGAGGAATTTGGTTCAAAACCTGGACGTATAATTCCCTTTTCTAGAGGAGTGATTATTGATTCTCCCTGTAGTATCTTGGCAAACCCACTTCATCTATGTATTTGGAAAGTGAAAAAGATGGCCTATAGGTCAGGGGGTAACGCTTGGACTCTGTCTAGTACCTCCTCATAAGCTCTGATTCCTTTGAATATGTCATCACAGGGGGAGTCTACATGCTCGTATGTTTTCATATTAAATTTAGCTAGGTGATTTCCCACAATTTGATATGGATCATGCCTTCTGAACTCAACGTCCACCATTTTAACATCATCTAATGTTGCAGCTTCTACCTTGGAATGGCCAAAATTCAACAGTGAAAACCTTCCAACCTGTAGAGGAAAAATTGGCCAAAATTTCTTCTGAACTGCTTTTAGCTCTTTGCTAATGCCTCTTTTATAATTTGGTAAGACACTTCTCTTCACACCAGTCTGTTAGGTAGAAACTTTGGTAGAGCATGAGGGGGAATTGAGCATCTAAAAACTCTGATATAAGAGAAATTTTCTTCAATAAACCAATCTGCAACTGTTTTAAGGTTTCCCATAATTTGCTCTGAAATCCCGGGGGGTGGATAACCATACAATGTTTGATGAACAGGAATCACTACATTGTGATAGATTTCATAAAAGAAATCTTTTACCTTTTCTTCCCATAGTTTGGAATGATAAAAATGGATAGATTTTGCACAAGTTGGGTTCAAGCTCCAATTCATCAATGGAAATGGAGTCATATAACAGATGGAATCCATGACATACGTAGACATATAAAAATATACAGGTTGGCCTTTTGAATTCTCCATTTGGTACTCGGTAACTTCTTTGGTTAGGTTATTTGACAGAACCTTAGCCCAGTCAAAAGTGAAACCTCCGACTACTTCATGCATAATTGATACCCATTCCATTGGGAAATGAGTAGGCCTTTTATTTCTGAAAATTCTACATAGCATCATGGCTATATAGAACATATATTCATTTAATTATGTGGTGGCATAAACACCATGAGAATCAACTTTGAATTTTACTGGAATTCCCCACCATGTTTTAACTATATTTGGGTAGGTTCGGTGAAATTATGCACATTCCTTTCATTGAAAATCTTCTACGAATGCAGCATTATAAATATATTTAGAAACATGGGATAGATTTTACATTACTTGAATGTGATCTATCCTGAAAGAGCCGACGATGACCTTTTGATAATTTATGATGCTCCTGGTCTACACATCAGTGTTCTCCAGAGCCCAGTTTTTCATGTCATTGTATGGCATGAGCTTCGGCCGTGTAGCTATTTTATGAAGTTCAACCTTTTCTATAACTCTAAGTTTAGTTTCGAGCTCATCAATCTTTTTGTCTCCAGAATCATCTGGGCAATTTATGACTTCGCGCTCCAAGATTTTGAAATCTGCATCTAGGACCTGATTGAATCTACATCATGTGGTGTGGTATCAAACAGAACGTTTGAGTTCAGATTTGAGCCTTCGCCGGCCTCATCACTCTTATTCAACATTTTCCTGGGTGCCATGATGCTTGTGATAAAAAGAGAATATTTGTTACAGAGGAGAAGGCATAATCTTTTCTTGAGTAAAACTTACTACTTTGTTGAAAGTGAGAATGAAATTTTAAATAAAAACTTTTATTCACCCTCAGTCTGCCTTGATTCGAGCGTACTTCTACGGATGATGAATTTATTTTTTTTAATGAGGAGAGTACAAATGGAGATATGTGACTTAAGCTATAAAATATTTCCGTTGATCCATAATAAATATTACTAAATTTCGACGATTTGCGACTGAGAGTTTTGGATGTAACAACATTGAAATATCCCGAAATGCGAATGTGCGAAAAATCAATTTATATCGTTAATTTTTTGGTCAGAGGTTAGATTAAACATTCTTAATAAATTAATGTTTTTGGGACTTCATTCTTCATGGATTTTTGGGCATGATGAGTGATAATTCCCCGATTCCCAAAAATGAGACTGGTTAAAATTGTATTAAGTATGTTTAACTTTTTTTTAATTAATCGCAATTAAATAAGGATTTTGTGACTTTGTATATCGGGATTTTAAGTTGTCGTTTGAGGTGGGATTTTTGAAACGTGAAATTAGGATAATTTTTAATCACCATTAAACATTCTTAATCATTTTAAATAACTTGGTTTAATTTCTAAACTAACTTTCGCAACTTCACATATCAGGATTTCAGAGTTCATTGTATGTCAAACTGATTATATTGCGAAACCCCGAAACCCGATACTTTGGAAGATGTATTAGTTCTTTGAATTTTTAAACAAAGGGTGGCTCCAATATTTAAAAATATTTTAGATTGTTGGATTAATCAAAAGGCTTCATTCGACGGTGGTTTCTAGTGCGTTCTTGTTCTTGTTTTACTTAAACAAAAATGAAACTTCTTTTAGTCTGAAGTTCAAAAAAATATATATGTTTCAACATAGGCTCCATCTAGGGATCTCGTCTCCTTGCGTGATCCAGGTGGATATCGGTGGCCACCCACCTTCTCCAACTGGCCCAAAACATGTTTCTGGCAATTTTGGTAATTTACTATTTTTAGCAGTTTTTAACTTCCGGGGCCATTTTGAGGCCTTAAACGACATTTTTTGGGAAAACGGGGAGCAACATGGATCGTAGATCGATGTTGCTCCAGCCAAAA
>JASDQU010735902.1:123959-150972 GCA_032191745.1 Picea mariana | reverse complement strand
GCCTCAAATATTTTATATAAAAAGAGGCCATGGGTGCACTATATTTTCAAGAATCTATTTGTATTGTTATGCTGCCTCTATTCTCTTACAAGGAACCTCTTTCATTCTTGGAGGATACTAGCACCATTTCATTGGGCTATTCACATCACCTCTTGAGTGAATGAGATTTGGATTTCTTCACCATTTCCTTTTAGTTTTCTATTTGTAATAACAACTCTCTCATAGGGGATTCAAGAGCCCCCCCTTGGAGGAAGAGGGGACCCATAAGTCTCCCTTTCTCTTTGGTGTTTTCCCACTAATACAATCTATCCATTGGTGAAATGAATATTGGTCAATTGTTTGGTTGATTTTGGTTCTAATTTCCTTATGCACTTTAGTTTTGTTTCTTTAGTTGTTATTAGCTTAGTTGTTTGTTTATTTCTTATGCTTGATGTTTCTAACCCTTCCACTAACTTATGTCTTGTTTATCTGACCCAACTGAACTTTTAAGTGTCCCTCTTTTTCTCATTTAGGTGATGAAAAGGATACAACAAATGTGATGCATGAGAATTGCCATCAGCAAATAAATAGGCCAAGTGGAGGACAAATCAACACCCAACACACAGATTTAGAATTGTTTTTGAATTCCAAGGAGGGATCGTCATTCTATTTTGAAAGGATTAAAGTTTAAAGATTTTAAATATTTTGAGGCTTGAGCCATCACATAAGGCTGCCGAATTTGTAATCATTTTAATTATCATATATGATATAAGGTTGTACAGATATTGGGTATTGACTCATATCTGAATGTAATTTTCATTCAATGTGATAGTCCATAGTAGATGAATGTATTAACTATGATAGAATGGCTCTAAGGTAGTCTGGAGGGAAGGATTGAGAAGCCTCTCCATGTATAAATATATGTATTGTATGCCCAAATGAGGTTGTTGAATGTTATTGTTATTGCTGCAGATTATTATATGAGTGAGTTGTTGAAGCTTATGGTGAATTGCAGAGAGTTTCATGAACTCATGTACATACTTGATTGAAGGAATACAAATAGAGAGGTTTGATTCCAAATGTATGGTGTTCTTTGTTATTGAATTTTTTGAATGTATGTGATGTTTCTTTATGCTCTCCATGTTTTATCTATTTTATGTTTCTTATATGCATGAGTGTATTTTTCATGGTTAAGTGTGGAAACCTTTGATGTTTTTGTAAGTTTCACTTGTTTCTCTTATGATATTGTTGGTGCAGGGAGTGCATAGTTCCCACAAGGAGTGCGTAGGTCGAGTTGATACATACTCATAAGCTCAAAAGAGGTAGTGTAAATTTACATTTTAATTGCAAGGAGTGCACAATTTCTCCATGGAGAGAAAATATTGGAGAAGACCCATGCAAGGAGTGCACAATTGCTCAGTAAAGAGAAAAGATTGGAGAAGACCCATGCAAGGAGTGCATGAGGCAAACACTTTTTTTAAGTTTTTAAGAAGTCCCAGAGGAGACAAGCGCAAGGAGGGCATAAGCAATATTTTCTTCAAAAATCTCTAATTCCAAAAAAATATCAAAATTTAAAGGCTGCAAAGAGTGTGCCATAGGTCTGAAATACCTCAAGGAATAAAGCTTGGGAAGGATAGCGATAAAAATCCTTAAAGAGGAGAGGATTTTTTTGTTTCAAGAGTCAAATGATTAATATCAGTTAGGGATAATTCAGGATATTTCATCACCCTTAGATCCAAAGAAAAATCATGGGGTTTAACCCTATAAGTTGTTGAGACTTTGCAAGTTTAGTAGAAGTCGTGTATGAATCCCAGAGGAGGAGTTATCAAGGATTGAAAACCAACGATCCAGATCTGTTTGGGAGTCTGTAGAAGAGTGGACAGTTTTTGTATCAAGAGGAGTTGCACGAGGGTTAATCGGTGAAGTATATAAATGTTTTGAACCTTCATAGAATAGATCTAGCTAGAAAATACCACACACATTTGCAAAGATAAATTGAGAAAGAAGAAGAAAAAGAGAAAGAATGGAAGAATTCTCATTAACCGTAATGAATAATGAATAATTTGCACATGATATACTCTATATAAATCAACCAATGCACACAAGAGGTGAAGCCAATGCACCATAGTGTTGGTATAGAGTGATCTAGACACACACCAACAGTTACGATAGTGAACTTCCACCTAGTCTAGTCTCTCAGGCAATTACGGGAGTGAACTGCCACCTAGCTGAGTTAACTAGTCTATTAGTCTTCAGTTAATTGAATGAAACAGAGTGAAGTGAGGAGGAGATCAAAGAATCATGGGTAGTTCTCTAGTACAGTGATGATACAAAGGCTAATTCACATTAGCTAGCAATGATCCCAATGTTGCATGGTGATAAAACCAATGCAACATCTAGATTCCACTCAACTAGTTAACTGAAGTGAAAACTGAAGAGAATGTTATCCTACAGGAATGTTCTCCCTAAAATTTAGGATAATGGATAAATAATAATAAACATAGGAAAAACCTTAGGAAAAATAAATCCTAGGTGTGTGTGAAGTAACTTCAACACCCCCCCTTAACATCACTATGGTGAAAATAAATAATGGGTCTTGGAAATGAGGCCATGTTAGGTACCCAAATACAAAAGATACACTGAAATAAAGTGAGGAAAGAGGGAAAACCTCATGGGGAAAATCCCCCCTCAAGGTAAAATCTATGCAAAAAAAAGAACTATAGTTTCTAGGCAACTGTGTCCTTCACTCCAAGACGACTTCACAGAGAATGGAACTTCTACTTAGTGAAGGTATTAGTGAATATGTCTGTCATCTATTCTGCTGAAGGACATAACTGTAGGTAGATGATCCCCTTGTGTACTAAGCCATGAATATAGTGCATGTGGATCTCGATGTGCCTCGTATGTTGCCTCTGAACTGGATCTTTGTAAAACTTCAGAGTTCTCTGATTGTCACACCAGATGACGATCGACTGATGAAACTAAATTCCCAACTCAGTGAGAAAATGTTGTAGCCACATAGCCTGAATGGTTATGTTAACTACCCATCTGTACTCTTCCTTGACTGAAGAAAGAGAAATAGAAAAATTCTTCTTGCTCGACCAATAAATAGGCCTGGAACCAAGACTGAGTGAGTAACTAAATGTGGACTTGTGAGCAGTAATATCGCCAGCCTAGTTAGAATTAGTGAACCCGATGTGATATAATGTAGAGTCTGTTGCATAATGAATCCCAAAGGTGATGGTGCCCTGTACATATCAAAGGATATGATTTGCAACCTTCAAATGTAGCTCATGCAACTCCTGTATGAACCTAGAAACTACACCAACTGCATAGGATAGGTCTGGTCTGGAGTGTGTGAGATACAACAAGATCCCCACTAGTTGTCTTTATAGTGCGCTATCAACCAGTGGAGTGTCCTTGCCATCCTCAAGTTTTATTCCTGATAGGAAGGGATTCAGAGAAAACTTGCATTCTATCATGTGAAATCTCTCAAGGAGATATCATGCATACTTGGCCTGAGACAGTTTGATGCCTGATGCATCTTGACTGATCTCGAGTTCAAGGAAGAAGTGTAGTGG
The DNA here is from genome assembly GCA_032191745.1 of Picea mariana. Taxonomy (NCBI): domain Eukaryota; kingdom Viridiplantae; phylum Streptophyta; class Pinopsida; order Pinales; family Pinaceae; genus Picea; species Picea mariana. The sequence continues at coordinate 147,412 of JASDQU010735902.1, read as the reverse complement.
ACCCATGTCCATGATCAAAAACTTGTCATGTAGAATCCTCTTGACTGCAACAATCGTTGAAGTCAAGAAACCGATGATCAACAAATAATCAACATACAGAACTAAGAGTAGAAGTGAATCAACCATCCTAATCATGTAAACATTTGGGTCTGATTTACATCGTACAAATTTATGTGACAATGGGTAGGATTCCATCTTGGCATAAAGAGACTTATTTAGTCGACATACCAAAGATGAATCCTGCATAAATCCCTGGGGCCTCTCCATATATATCTCCTCAGAGAGATTGTCGTGAAGAAATGCATTCTTCATGTCCATTTGATGGACTTCCCATCCCTTTGCTTCCATAATGGAAAGTGAAAAATGTATGGAATCCATATTCGCTATTGGAGAGGTCTCATCATAGTCAATGCCATGCACTTGCTGAAATCCTTTGTAAACAATCCTAGATTTATATCTGCTAATATATCCATCTACTATGCTCTTGGTCCTATAGACCCATATGCACCTGAAAAGTTTCCTTCCAGAAGGAATGGGAACCAGATCCCAAGTATGGTTCTCGAGGAGGGAGTTGTACTCCTACTGCATGGCAGATTCCCAAAAGGGATTTCCAGCAGCCTCACCATAAGACTCTGGATTTAAAGACTGAACCAAGAAAATGTTCCTTGAGGGAAATGGTTCAGTGGCAGTGAGAGCAATAGGAGGCTCCTCAAAATCAGATCGATTCCTCCTAGTATCATTTGGATCACCAACAATATCCCATGCATCATGGAGAGTATTTTGGGCCCACCTTGGCCTCTGTTGTGGCTCTACATAGGAATACGGATGCATTGACTCTATTTTTCTTGAGTTTATACTTAAGGCCTCAAAGTATAATGTCAAGGCATATGAAAAATAAAGAGAGTTTTTAATATGAAAAGAAAATCAGTTCTTTAGAGAAAGAGGCTATGGCTGATTTCTAAGTTGTCTTTGCCTAGATTCCCAACATTCCTGGACTCTTATGTCCTATTCAATCACTACCCATGAATGTTCAAGTTCAACCTGGGTGTTAGCGGTCTCTAAGATGGTATTAAACAATCTTAAAGTAATGCTAGTCTGATCTATGAGACCGGGTTCAATATTAGGTTGTATTGCAACAGGTATAGTCATGGAGAAAAGAAAGTTAAAAGATCTGTTGTTTTTTTTTATGTTTTCTTTTTCTATTTTCAATTATATGAGAAAGGTTCCTAAAATTGAATTAACGGTATAACAATTGAGAGGTCATTTTCTGTATCTGAGTCAAATTTGAAAATAATGAATGTGATGAGAGAAAAACATAAAGTTGTTAAAACAAAGTGAGACATCAATCACAGAAGAATCTCACTCTACTACAGAAGAAGAAAAATGGATGCAAAACCTTTAATGAAGCATAAAATGTGGCAATCTAACTAACTCACAGGTCTTGTATTTGCTAATAGCTAATACGGAGGAAAATCTGCAAAAAGTTAGATAACTAAATAAACATATAACCGCAGTAGATGTTATACTAAGCTGTGATTAGGCATTCATCAAAGACATATGAACAAAGATGTTGGAATATAAAAGAACATAAGAACACATAACTCAGGATTGACGAAATATGGAGTCTCTAGTCTTCACTTGTCTTAATTCTCTAAAAGGAGAGATTTCTCTATTACCATCGGCCCCAAAAAAATCCTCTATTAAGTCTTTTGAAATTATATTTATACAAAAGGATACCAGTCCTAGACAGTTGGAATTCTCCTTACTCCTAGATGCTAACAGTTACAAAATAAAAACTTGAACTGTTTCACTTGGTTACTTTCTATCTCTCTGTCATACTGACAAAACAGACATGCATATGTTACTTCATTGATTCTTTGAAGTACTTCCTTCACCTAGCTCGAAACACTTGACACAACTACTTAGAAATTGTACTAATATTCTTGAAGGATCTGTCACATCTTTTGCCTCAAAAAGATACAACTTTCTCTGTAATTTCGGCAACATGTCTTTAATCCTTTTATCTTCAGAAATTATTAACTATAACTATAGATTTGGCTTCATGATCCATCTATCTATTTGAGAAATGTCAACCTGATTTAGTTGTGAAATTTTGGCATGAGTTGTCTCTAGGCCTTCTTTGATGTCTAGTTGATGTTTTACAATGTTAATCTATCCTAGTACTTCAGAACAATCATCATTCCCAAGGGATAGTGATTCTTTGTTAAGTAAATAAAACATTTCTTCACAATCCTCTTTTATTTCCTTGGTCGCTCCTTTACTCTCAGCTATATTGGCCTCCCATGTCTTTAATATTATGTCACCTCTGATTTTCTCTTCAATAGTCAATCTGGGAGTTCTAGGAGTTATAGATATTTCTTCCTTAGAAGATGACACATCTGCTTTTTGGAAAGTGATACGGGCTTGCAGTAGCCTCTCTTTCTCTAAAATCAATATTCTCTAATGATTGATTTACTTACCGAAAATAATTTTGGATGATCTCTACTTTATAAAACAAGTCTTGTTGTGTTGCTTCCAATTTCTGTTGCACTTCTAGTGCTTGATCTTGAAACACTGTTATATTTACAACCTTGTTTTCAGTAGAAATTAATTTAGCTTGTAGTTGCCTTACTAACTCTTTTTGCCGAACGACCTTCCCTTGAATTTCTTGAGAAGTCTTGTGTATCTCTTCAAGATCAGATTTAAGTTGTTGAATTTCTTTTCTAACTTTGGCTCTAGTCTATTCGAGTCCTTTGCTGACCTCACTTTTGATATTATTATTTGTATTCCTTATTTGATCTCGTAGCTCACTTATCCTAGGATTCCTCTGCCTTAGCATTTATTTTAGATTATCAACAGAGAATAAGTTGGTCATTGCAAAAGCTCCCAAAGAGCCTGCCACCTCTGTAGCAAAATCTTCATCTTCCAAATTTTGCCCATCTAATAATACTCTGTGATTTTTGACCAGTGTACCTTCTTTCGGGTGCATTTCTTGTTTCACCACAACTTTCATCTTCTTATTGAAAAATAAGTGAGAGGGAGGTATCTCTTCAATGGGTATCGGGGTAAGATCGCTTACGTATATAACTTTGAGACCAAGAGTCCCAAAAATTAACTGTAAAGGGGTTAATGTTGTAATAGGACTGCCTAACTTTGTGAATTGTGTTCATTCTGTTGTTCTCGAGGTATCAGAGGAGTGGTTGATGATAAAGGGAGTATCATTTCATTCTATTTTAGAAGTGTCTTGGATTTAACCTCTGTTTCAGACTTTGGATGTTCTTCCTGCAAAGTTTCTAATCCTTGTGAAGACACTTTGGGATTCTTTGGGGTTCCCTCAATAGTTTGTTTACCAGAGGAATTTGGTTCAAAACCTGGAGGTATAATTCCCTTTTCTAGAGGAGTGATTATTGATTCTCCCTGTAGTATCTTGGGAAACCCACTTCATCTGTGTATTTGGAAAGTGAAAAAGATGGCCTCTAGGTCAGGGGGTAACACTTGGACTCTGTCTAGTACCTCATAAGCTCTGATTCCTTTGAATATGTCATCATAGGGAGAGTCTACATGCTCGTATGTTTTCATATTGAATTTAGCTAGGTGATTTCCCACAATTTGATATGGATCATTCCTTATGAACTCAACATCCACCATTTTAACATCATCTAATGTTGCAGCTTCTACCTTGGAATGGCCAAAATTCAACAGTGAAAACCTTCCAACCTGTAGAGGAAAAACTGGCCAAAATTTCTTCTGAACTGCTTTTAGCTCTTTGCTGATGCCTCCTTTTATAATTTGGTAAGACACTTCTCTTCACACCAGTATGTTAGGTAGAAACTTTGGTAGAGCATGAGGGGGAATTGAGCATCTGAAAACTCTGATATAAGAAAACTTTTCTTCAATAAACCAATCTGCAACTGTTTTAAGGTTTCCCATAATTTTCTCTGAAATCCTGGGGGGTGGATAACCATACAATGTTTGATGAACAGGAATCACTACATCGTGATAGATTTCATAAAAGAAATATTTTACCTTTTCTTCCCATAGTTTAGAATGATAAAAAAGGATAGGTTCTGCACAGGTTGGGTTCAAGCTCCAATTCATCAATGGAAATGGAGTCATATAACAGATGGAATCCATGACATACGTAGACATATAAAAATATACAGGTTGGTCTTTTGACTTCTCCATTTGGTACTCAGTAACTTCTTTGGTTAGGTTATTTGACAGAACCTTAGCCCAGTCAAAAGTGAAACCTCCGACTACTTCATGCATAATTGATACCCATTCCATTGGGAAATGAGTAGGCCTTTTATTTCTAAAAATTCTACATAGCATCATGGCTATATAGAACATATATTCATCTAATTATGTGGTGGCATAAACACCATGAGAATCAACTCTGAATTTCACTGGAATTCCCCACCATGTTTTAACTATATTTGGGTAGGTTCAGTGAAATTATGCACATTCCTTTCGTTGAAAATCTTCTACGAATGCAACATTATAAACATATTTAGAAACATGGGATAGATTGTACATTACTTGAATGTGTTCTAGCCTGAAAGAGCCGACGATGACCTTTTGATGATTTATGATGCTCCTGGTCTGCACATCAGTGTTCTCCAGAGCCCAGTTTATCATGTCATTGTATGGCATGAGCTTCGGCCGTGTAGCTATTTTATGAAGTTCAACCTTTTCTATAACTCTAAGTTTAGTTCCGAGCTCATCGATATTTTTGTCTCCAGAATCATCTGGGCAATTTATGACTTCGCGCTCCAAGATTTTGAAATCTGCATCTAGGACCTGATTGAATCTACATCATGTGGTGTGGTATCAAACAGAACGTTTGAGTTCATATTTGAGACTTCGTCGGCCTCATCACTCTTATTCAACATTTTCCTAGGTGCCATGATGCTTGTGATAAAAAGAGAATATTTGTTACAGAGGAGAAGGCATAATTTTTTCTTGAGTAAAACTTACTACTTTGTTGAAAGTGAGAATGAAATTTTAAATAAAAACTTTTATTCACCCTCAGTCTGCCTTGATTCGAGTGTACTTCTACGGATGATGAATTTATTTTTTTTAATGAGGAGAGTACAAATGGAGATATGTTCCTTACGCTATAAAATATTTCCGTTGATCCATAATAAATATTACCAAGTTTCAGCGATTTGCGACCGAGAGTTTTGGATGTAACAACATTGAAATATCCCGAAACGCGAATGTGCAAAAAATCAATTTATATCGTTAATTTTTTGGTCAAAGGTTAGATTAAACATTCTTAATAAATTAATGTTTTTGGGACTTCATTCTTCAGGGATTTTTGGGCGTGATGAGTGATAATTCCCCGATTCCCAAAAATGAGACTGGTTAAAATTGAATTAAGTATGTTTAACTTTTTTTTAATTAATCGCGATTAAATAAGGATTTTGTGACTTTGTATATCGGGATTTTAAGTTTTTGTTTGAGGTGGGATTTATGAAATGCGAAATTAGGATAATTTTTAATCACCATTAAACATTCTTAATCATTTTAAATAACTTGGTTTAATTTCTAAACTAACTTTCGCAACTTCGCATATCAGGATTTCAGAGTTCATTGTATGTCAAACTGATTATGTTGCAAAACCCCGAAACCCGATACTTTGGAAGATGTATTAGTTCTTTGAATTTTTAAACAAAGGGTGGCTCCAATATTTAAAAATATTTTAGATTGTTGGATTAATCAAAAGGCTTCATTCGACGGTGGTGTCTAGTGCATTCTTGTTCTTGTTTTACTTAAACAAAAATGAAACTTCTTTTAGTCTGAAGTTCAAAAAAATATATATGTTTCAACATAGGCTCCATCTAGGGATCTCGTCTCCTTGCGGGACGAGAAGAACATGTAGACCAAGTTCCTTTATTGGGTAAATGGAGACATTATTACAGTTCTGTGAAACACATTCTGAAAGAAAACACAAAGAAGGACTTAGGACTTCATCCATACCTCCGAAAACATTCAAAACTTAATCGTTCATCAATCTTGAATTCGTGATTTAATTACTTCATTTTCTTAAACTGATTTTAGAATTGCTTGAGATAATCAAAACAACCTTAATCAATCTATCAGACTTTGTTTGATTTTATCTGTATCAAGGCAAAGTGATTTTAATGTTTTAAACAGGGAGTCACATGTTAGCTTAGAATGTAGATCTATCCTAAAAAAGGAAATAGTTGTCAGAGTATGTTATAATACATGTATAACAGCCTTATATATCATAGACATTTCTTCACTGCCAGCAAGCATATTCAATACCCTGGTGAGGTTATCTAATTCCCATATTGAATTTCCTTTCATCACTTCAAATAATAACTTTGCACTTAAATGTTTGGATGAGGGAAATCATTTTATGAATTTTCTTTCATAATATTTGTTTAGACTAGATGGGGGCAATCATTTTATGAATTTCCTTTCACCATATGTCTTATATTTAATTAAACATGAAGTGAGGGCAATCAATTTGTACATAATAAAATATACCAGGGATGATATCCATTTATATTTTAGCAATAGAGTTCTGTTAACTCACTTTGATTACTATGGACTAATCCTCTTCTGACTATCAAACATCTTCTCTTACCAGGAAGTTTTCATGGGGAATTTTTATTTTCTAGGGATTTTCCTTGAGAAAATTTAATCAGTTTAAGTCTGATAAAAGGATTAAAGAAATTAGGCTTAACTCAAAAATACTTTGTATTTCAGTTAAAGTCAGGAATATCATTAGAATTCTTGCATGTTCTTAAGTTGAAAACATGTTCTTAAGATTTCAGAGTCAAAGTAAAGCTCTTTTTCTTCTTCAAAGATCAAAAAGAAAAGTTATTTTTGTAATTAAACCTTTCTTTTTATTAGGTGACAATATTAACTCAAATGAAGCTTCTGACAATTTCACTAATATCTTTTTGAAAATTTTGACTTGGGTTAATAAGACGAAAGTTCATACCTCATCATTTTTCTATATTTTATGTTAAGCAAATTGTTTGTTTATCACCTTTTTTTGAGGGAGATTCAATGCAAGTACTGATTCCTGCTAGAGATTATCACCCTGTTATCAATCTGTATCCTACAATGAGATGGATCATGAAAAATGTTAGAAATTATTTGCTGATTGGAAATCTTCATGTTGCATATTATGTTGCATATTATATATATGTGTGTGTGTGTGTGTGTGTGTGTGTGTGTGTGTGTGTGTGTGTGTGTGTGTGTGTATGTATGTATGTATGTATGTATGTATGTATTTTATTTTATTATTATTTAGTGAAATCAACTAACCTGTTTCTATTTACAATGAAAATAAAACCCTACCAAAGGATGCAAATTATAATAAAATGTGAAAACCAAACCGGTATGTACAATGAGAGTTTGGAATTGTATTGTTGCATGAAATGTTTGAGGTAACACCCATTGATAGGGGCGTTAAGGATCTTTTCGTCATGATTTTCTAACAAGAACACATTCTTTCCTTCAAAAGCTGAAATTTTGTACGGTCCACACCAGATATTGTCAAACTTACCATGATTTCCCGCATCTTCTTTCATGGCTTCCCACTTTAGAACCAAATCACCAGGGATAAATTCCCTATCTTTAGATTTTTGGTCAAACAAGGCTTTCATGTTATCCTGATACTTCTGTAGTTTCTCATCTACTTCAAACCTATTTTGTTGAATTTCAATCATTTGATTTATTCTTCTGGTGATGTCATTTTCTTCTTCTTTAGAGTCTTTTCAGAGTTTCATTACAGGCAGTGCAAGATTTATGGGTAAAACAACATCAATACCATACACCATCTGGAACAGAGACATTCCGATGGACCTCTTTGTGCCTATTCTCTTATCCCATAGAGTGTATTTCAAATGTACATGCCAGGCTTTCTTATTTCCGGTTAATACCTTTTTAATTATCGTTATCAAGCTCTTGTTTGATGACTCAGCTAATCCATTTCCCTGTGGATAGTAAGTTATAGAATGTCCTAGCACAATGTTGTACTTTTGACAGAAACTTATCATGGACATAGATTTGAATGCTTGAGCATTATCAGTAACTATTTTTCGAGGACAACCAAATATTGATAGAATGTTCTCTTCCAAAAAACTGATTACCACTGCATCTGTTGCGTTTCATGTAGGGATGGCTTCTACCCATTTGGTAAAATAATCGGTGGTCATCAAAATCCACTTATGTTGAGCGCTAGAATGTAGATTTATTTCTCTAATGAAATCAAGGCCCCATTGTTGAAACAGAGCTTCAACCTTAACTAGAACCAGAGGCAGTGCAGGAATCTTTTGTTTTCCCATGAACAATTGACAGGGGTTGCAAGTTCTGACTTTAGCATTCACATCATTGAATAGTTTCATCCAATAATATATGGCTCTTAGGATTTTGTAGGTTGTTTATCTCCATGCATGATGTTCTCCACACACTCCTTCATGAAATTCATTTATAACTTCTTTTGTCTCAGATTCTACCAAACAACTCAATATGAAACCCAAAGGATCTTTCCAATATAATTGACCATCTACAATACAATATTTTACAGTGTGTAACTTCAATGTCCTAGATTTAGATGGGGTTAGGTCATTGGGGCACTAAAGGGTCAACAGATAAGAAACAATGTCATTGTACCAAGCTGAAGAAGAGAATTTTGCTAAAATTTCAGTTGTGGGCACAATAACATCAAGTTTTTCTATCTCTAAAAATCCTTCGTACTCCTGTAGATGATTTATTCTGAGTTCTTTTAGATTTGATTCAGCGAAAAATTTAGCCAAGACCTGACATTTAATAAGTATGGTCGGTTTAATTTCCAAGTCAAATTCCTGAATTTTGGCTAACCATCTGCCTCTCCTTCCATTGCTATCGGGTTGAACCAGTATATCCTTAACAACACTGGTGGGTACATAAGAGATAATCTTTGAATGTAGCACATAGGTTCTGAAATCTTTGAGGGATTTCACCATCACATAAGCTTGATTTTCCAATATATCATATTTTAGTTCAACATCTCTTAGACTTTTACTAAAGAATGAAATTGTTTGCTCAAAACCTTCATCATTTTTTGTAACTGTACGATTGTGATAGTGTGCTCAAAGGCGAACGAAAAAATCAAGAATTCTTTGATATAATATGGGCTCGCTAGTACTGATGCTTCAACTATAACCTTTTTGATATGTTGGAATGACGCTTTGGCTTCAGTATTCCACTTTACCTCGTTGTCCTTCTGAAGCATATCTGTAATCAATTTTACAATTTCAACAAAGTTTGGGATAAATCTTCTTAAGAAATTATTTTTTCCTAAAAATGACTGAATTTCTTTTATATTTCTAGGAATATTGATAGTATCTATAACTTCAACCCTTTTTGGGTCTATTTTAATTCCATCTCATGATACTATATGGCCCAAACGTTTACCTTCCTACATTGTGAAATGAGACTTCTTGGGATTTAAAGACAAACCAAATTTTCAACATTTTTTGAACGTCTGTTTGAGGTGTGTCAGGTGCTCTACATTAGACTTAGAAAACACAATTAGATCATCAAGGTAAATGAAAACAAACTTATCCATTTCACCAACAAATGAGATGCCCATAGCTCATTGGAAAGTTTCTCCTGCATTCATTAAACCAAATGACATTTTATCATACATAAAGGTGCCCCAAGGGGTAGTGAACACAGTTTTATCTTTATCATCTTGATGTACTGCAATTTGATTATAGCCCGAAAATCTGTTGATAATGAATATTATATTCTCTCCAACTACTTTCTCTAAAACGTGATCCATTTTAGGCAATGGATAATTATCCTTGAGTGATGATCTCTTTAAATTTCTGAAGTCTACACATAGTGTGATTTCACCATTTTTCTTTCTTACCAGAACTAAATTAGCCACCCATTCAGAGTATCTGAGTGGGACAATGATTTTAGCATCCAAAATTTTCTTTACCTCTTTCTCTATCATAGGCAACAATATAGGATTAATCTGTCTAAGCTTCTACCTGCATGGTTTGGCACCTTTCTTCAGAGGAATTTTGTGTTCCATTATAGCGGTGTCATAAGTTCTTAATTCATAATAGGACCAAGCAAAAACATATTTATACTATCTAGGCAACTCAACATATTTACTTTTTATTTTAGGAGGAAGGAACTTAGATAATTTTACCAACCTAGGATTTTCTTTGGTGCCTATATCACAATCCTCAACTTCTTCTGGCTGAGGCTGTAAAGTGGACTTCAAAGGAATGTCGTCATGATTAAATAACCTCTCGAAGGTGATCCGACCTTTGGGGATCTGATTATTTTTCAAAATAATAATACGATGATTAGCAATTTTATTCTGAAATTCTTGAGGATCTTCCCGTTCCTGCATAATCCAGGCGGGATCATTCTGATTTTCTTGGTCGATATGTGTTTCGACAAAGTCATCCACCATTTCTAAAAATTTCCTGATTTGTTCATCATCCTCGAAAACCTACCAATGTTGAATATTATTCAGTATGGAAGGTCTATGTCTCATCTCTATATGGTATTTAAGTTTTAAAATCGTAGGAGGCACAAACGTTGAGGCTGCATTAGCCAATGAATCTGCTCGTTGATTCTCAGTTCTAGGGATGTAATGAACATTAACCGATGAGAAACAATTCTCAATTAAATCCCAGGAACAATTCCTATAGGATATTAACCTTGTATGCTTAGCCTACTACTAATGATTAATTTGTTTTATGATCAGTTCAACATCACCATAGACTTCTAAGTTATTAATCTTTAATTCCTTGGCAACTTCTAATCCTAATACCAAGGCTTCATCTTCACATACATTGTTAGTGTAATCTATGTACCACTGTAACCTGTAATGAAAATGGATAATAAACTCATCATCAGGTGCCACAAACAACACTCCATATCCTGCTCCTTCACAAGATGAAGCACCATCAAAATACATTTTCCAAACTCTAAAACTATTTACATCTTTACTTGTTTTTTCTTCTTTTTCTTTTCATGTACAATTTTCTTCTATACATACATCTAAATCATCACCAATGGATAAACTAACATTCCCTAAATCATGATCGTCAATATAAATAGGGTAGTTATTTGGGTTTAGCAGATCACTTACTATAAATTCCAACCTTGTCTCTCTGTACAAGTGGGTGAACTGTCCACCGAAGATCGGGATTGTGGCATATTTCATATCAAGTTGGAGGGATCCTCCAATTTTGGTGCCCCAAGACTTGGATAACAACATGCCATACTTTGGAGGTATATCAACAACAACCACATCTATAAGAACACCTTTTATAGAAATATGTGCAAGATTAACAACTAAATCTTTTATCATACCCAAACATTTAACTTTTCTTGAATAAAAAGAATACAAATCTTTATATGGTCGAGTGATTTCGAGACCAAGTCTATCCATAATATCTTTGGGCATCACATTATGAGAAGCTCCATAATCCAACATGCAATTATGGAGCAAGTGATCATGCACATTTAGCGTAATATAGAAAGGAGCAACAATATCTCTAGCACCTTCAAAATGTGGACCAAAAATTATATTAGGCTTATCATCTTCTAGATTTATAATGTCGACCTGACTTTCATTATCTAAAAAATTAATCATTTTAGCAATTTGTTTTTTGTATATAGGATTTTTCGCTAGCTCAACCAGAGGCACATGGATTTTGATTTTATTAATTTCATTTTCTAGACTAAAATTTCTCGTTGTCTTATCAACTTCTCTAGTTTGGATTTCTATCTCCTTTTTTCTGGTTTATTAGCTTGTGTTGCTTTCGTTTCTGTCACAAGTACCTCCACTTTTCTTGTATTAATAACTTGTGTTTCTACTGTATTTGTCTTGGTAGAATGTGTATCAGTAGTCTTGGTTTTAAAAGTCTATTTTCCGCAGCTTTTGAAGCCACCTCGTCTGTTTCCCCTGTCGACAGAATTTTCTTTGGTGGGGCGGTCATGATATTCCTGTTTCTAGGCCTTAGATTGTATTTCTGTTGGAGTTCAGCCATTATGTTATCAACGATTCCTTGATAAGATGAATTCTCTGTAATCTTTCTATTCTCGTCATTATCATACCTGTATTATGTATTTAAATATTTTTCATAATCTTGTCTCGTCAAATAAGGTTCTTGACAATCATTGCCAAAATTATTCATATCTTCTTCTAACTCCGCAAAATTTTGTATATCTTCTCCTCCTATAAAATTTTCATTTTTAAAGGGGGCTTGAATCTTTTGTTCTTCATTCTTAATTAGCCTTTGTTTCATTTGAGGGTTAGGGTTTCTCCTGAAATCTTTTCTATGGAACTCATCATTCTTAGATTGATCTAATTCCATTTTCGAGATTTTATTTGACAATTCTTTAATTATTCTGTCCATGCCATCCATCTTATCTTCCGAAGACCTCCCAGATCTAGAGGGTCCTTCTTCTTCTCTATACAATCTGGTTTCTTTATTTCCCATTTCAAATTTATCTTTTAATTTTCTCGATGCCATCATGTTTGATTCAATTTCTACATCATCATCCTGCATTTTAGTGAGATCAACAAATATCCTTTCTCTTAACAATAAAGTGAAATCAGGCTCAAAATCCCCAGCAAAAGTTACTTTTGTTACAGGTTGGGAAGGTTTAACCTTGGCTAGAATTTTATTATATAATTTATTAAATCTTTGAGTAAACTCAAGAACTGATTCTGAGTTTTTCTTTCTGAAAGCTCCAAACTTGGTTAGATAATAAAGATGATCTTTCCTTTCTCCCCATTGTCTGATAAAAGTATTTTTCAACTCATTGTATGATCCTATGGATCTTGTTGGGAGTCCTTGGAACCATATTCTCACCTGACCTTCAAAAGTTTGAACTAGAAGCCTCGAATAAACGTCCTCATGCTCAAGGCCAAGGATATTGGAAAATTGATCAAAGAAATTATCGTGCTCAGTCGCAGTTAAATCTCCCTCTCCAGTGAACTTTGGCAGGTTTTTCATATAATTTTCAAGTAAGTCATGGAGGGGGACTGGGATAACCAAAGGATCATATCTAGCAGCTACCTTAGAAAACATTATAGGAGGTGGAGGTGGTCCTTGACCGACTCCTCCTCCTCCTGCACCTCCGGCACCACCTGGTTCGGTCGTAGCCATTGATGCTTTAAGAGATGAAACTTTGGGATTGATGAAAGGATTTTCAAGAATGTGTAGTGACCTTTCGGTTCCTTTAGAATTTAGTGAAAAAGGGTCAAGAGACAAAAAATTAGAAAAGATGGGAATAAGGAAATGTGGATTGGATTCTTCAGATTTGCAGGACTATACTCAGGAGACCCAAAAGGGGTCAATTTCGGGTAATAAATATGTTCCTCGAAGTTTTGAGAGGTTGGAAGCTTGTCAACATTAATATCTAAAGAAATCAACTGTGGTTTTAGGGTTTCAACTTCAAATTTATCCGAAGATGTTTCACTGAAAAGGGGTTGGATAGGAACTTCTTGTGAAGTTAACGGTTCCAATAGAACTTTAGTATTTGATTTGGGTTGATAAACCTTACTTGATGATGCTATAGTCTATTTAAGGTATCTTCTTGATTTCAAAATTTTTTTTGGGTCATATACAGGCGAAGTCTGCTTATTGTTTGGATTTTTTCTGGTATTCTTTCGATTAAATGACAGTTTATTAATCGTGGAGTCACCAAGTGAAAGATAAAAAATAAAAAAATCCTTATAATGTATTCAATCATTGTTCACTATCAAAGAAAGAAACTTACCAATGTCATTCTTCCTAGGGAAAAATAACTTTGTTTCTTCATTCCCTGGCAGCGGCCCCAAAAAGATCTTGTTCATGAGTTTATACTTAAGGCCTCAAAGTATAATGTCAAGGCATCTAAAAAATAAAGATAATTTTTAATATGAAAAGAAAATCAGTTCTTTAGGGAAAGAAGTTATGGTTGATTTCTAAGTTGTCTTTGCCTAGTTTCCCAACGTTCCAGGATGCTTATGTCCTGTTCAATCACTGCCCATGAACGTTCAAGTTCAACCTGGGTGTTAGTGGTCTCTAAGATGGTATTAAACAAGTTTAAATAAATGTTAGTCGGATCTATGAGACCGGGTTCAATATTAGGATGTCTTGCAATAGGTATAGTCATGGAGAAAATAAATTTAACAGACCTGTTGTTTTTTTATGTTTTCTTTTTCTATTTTCAATTATATGAGAAAAGTTGCTAAAATTGAATTAATGGTATAACAATTCAGAGGCCATTTTCTGTATCTGGGTCAAATTTGAAAATAATGAATGTGATGAGAGAAAAACATAAATCTGTTAAAACAAAGTGAGGCATCAATCACAGAAGAATCTCACTCTGCTACAGAAGAAGAAAATTGGATGTGAAACTTTTAATGAATCATTAAATGTGGCAATCTAACTAACTCACAAGTCTTGTATTTTCTAATAGCCAATACAGAGGAAAATTTGCAAATAGTTCGATAACTAAATAAACATATAACCATAGTAGATGTTCTACTAAGTTTTGATTAGGCATTCATCAAAGACAAATGGATAAAGATGTTGGAATATGAAAGAATAGAAGAACACATAACTCAGGATTAACAAAGTATGGGGTCTCTGGTATGCACTTGTCTTAATTATCAAAAAGGAGATATTTCTTTATTACCATCGGCCCCGAAAAAAGCCTCCTTTAAGTCTTTTGAAATTATATTTATACAAAAGGTTACCAACCCTAGACGGTCGGAATTCTACTTACTACTAGATGCTAATGGTTACAAAATAAAAACTTGAACCATTTCACTTGGTTACTTTCTAACACTCTCTCATAATGGTAGAACGAGCATGCATATGTTACTTCATTGATTCTTTGAAGTCTTCCTTCACCTGGCTTGAAACACTTGACACACCTGCTTAGAAATTGTACTAATATTCTTGAAGGCTTTGTCACATCTTTTGCCTCAAAAAGATACAGCTTTATCTATAATTTCGACAACCTGTCTTAAATCCTTTTATCTTCAAAAATTATTAACTGTAACTGTATATTTGGCTTCACGAGCCATCGATCTATTTGAGAAATTTCAACCTGTTTTATATGTGAAATTTTGGCTTGAGCTGTCTCTAGGCCTTCTTTGATGTCTAGTTGATGTCTTACAATGTTAATCTGTCCTAGTACTTCAAAACAATCATCATTCCCAAGGGATAGTGATTATTTGTTAAGTAAATAAAACATTTCTTCACAATCCTCTTTTATTTCCTTGGCCTCTCCTTTACTCTTGGATATATTGGCCTCCCATGTCTTTAATATTATGTCGCCTCTAATTTTCTCTTCAATAGTCAATCTCGGAGTTTTGGGAGTTACAGATATTTCTTCCTTAGAAGATGACACAACCGCTTTTTGGAAAGTGATCCGGGCTGTAGTAGCCTCTCTTTCTCTGAAATAAATATTCTTTAATGAATGATTTACTTCCCGAAAATAATTTTGGATGATATCTAATTTAGAAAATAGGTCTTGTTGTGTTGTTTCCAGTTTCTATTGCACTTCTAGTGCTTGAGCTTGAAACACTGTTATATTTATAGCCTTGCTTTTAGTAGAACTTAATTTAGCTTGTAGCTGCCTTACTAACTCTTCTTGTTGAATGAAATTCCCTTGACTTGCTTGAGAAGTCTTTTGTATATCTTCAAGATCAGATTTAAGTTGTTGAATTTCTTGTATGTCTTTGGATCTAACCTATTTGAGTCCTTTGCTGACCTTGCTTTTGATATTATTCTTTGTATTCCTTATTTGATCTCCCAGTTGACTTATCATCTGATTCCCTCAACCATTCTTTCAAATTATCAACAAAGAATAATTTCCCCATTGCAAAATCTCCCAAAGAGCCTGCCACCTCTATAGAAAAATCTTCATCTTCCAAATTTTGCCCATCTAACAATACTCTATGTTTTTTGAACATTGTACCTTCTTTCGGGTGCATTTCTTGTTTCACCACAACTTTCCTCTTCTTAGTGAAAAATAAGTCGGAGGGAGGTATCTCTTCAATGGGGATCGAGGTAAGATCACTTACGTATATAACTTTGAGAGTGGGAGTCCCAAAACTTGACTGTAAAGGGGTTAATGTTGTAATAGGACTGCATATATCTCTGAATTGTGTTCCTTCTGTTGTTCTGGAGGTATCAATAGGAGTGGTTGACGATAAAGGGAGTATCATTTGATTCTATTTTAGAAATGTCTCGGACTTAAAATTTGTTTCAAACTCTAGATGTTCTGCCTGTGAAGTTTCTAATCCTTGTGAAGACACTTCAGGATTCTTTGGGGTTCCCTCAGTAGTTTGTTTACCAGAGGAATTTGGTTCAAAACATGGAGGTATATTTCCTTTTTCTGGAGGAGTGATTATTGATTCTCCCTATAGTATCTTGGGAAATTGTTGGCACAAGGGCAGACCCAAGGTTCAACGCTACAACAATGCACCAAAAAACCCTAACTACCGGCCCTTTTGGCAACACCTGCGAAGCAGATGAAGTCTCATCTGAGGTAGAGGCAGGGGTGGTTGCAAGACTCAGATGTTTGCAACCTTAGCTGGGACACAGATCTATGATTCTAGTATTTAACAGAGTACTCAACAATAAGCCTTCATCAATATATAACCAATATCTACTCTACAGATAAAACAAAGCATCGCAACATTCACCCAAATCTAATGTATATAATCACTTAGCATAAGGAATTAGATCAGATCTAGCAGATTCAAGAACTAAGCAAGTTCACAATGGTCATATATAGCATTCAAATTCATCATAAGAATAAAGTATAAATAGATCTATCTATCTATCTATCTATGTTAATCACTTAGCAGATAACACATAAGTACACCAACACATCGCAAAAAGTAGAGCAACATAGCATATACGTGGTTCACCCCAACCCTGGGGCTACGTCCACCAAATATTCTTATTTATTAGCTTCTTCAATCAGATACATGCACAGAGCCACAAAACCCTTACTCCATATAGGACAGGAGATCTGTACACCTCGCTAGATCCTCCTTTCTTGTGTTACAACACAAAGCCCTTCATAGTCTGTTACAACCACTTGCACTTAGCTCTGCAAGTCTCTCACAGTATGCACAAAGAATTTACAAGGCACACTTGCACTTAGCACAACATCACATAGATGCCACTTCTATCCACTTTTCTTACATCACCTAGACATATATTTATATATTACAAAATAGGCCTAAGCATGGGTAAACCCATGGGACGACATTCCCATACCCATTACATATTCCCAAATCCAAAAAAGGGGCCAAGATCCTGCAATCTCTTCTTCGTCTTGCGCTCCACCTTCGACAGGATGTCGAAGTCCAAAATGGTCAAACTTGACCAAGGATCTCCCAAAACTTGGTCAAGGGCCAACAAACCCCCAACACTCACCTGTGACTCATCCCGAGTCACTCTGATGTAGGAATTTCTGCTTCAAAAGCCTCAATCTTGGCTCAAGCTTATTCGACTTGTTGTTGTGATATGACCTCTTGTTCAACAAACTCTTGGATGACCGCATCATTCATAGGTCCTTCCAGGCATTGTTCAGTTGCATTAGCAACCTGATCTAGTTCTCCTCCTCGACCTTCAACTTCTATGAACAGTTGGTAGGCCTTATATTGTACAGGTTGGAGTCTTTGAGTTACTTCCATAACTCTACTCTGAATAGCGTGAATCTACTATTGAGCGGTGAGTTTTTCTCTAGATCTTTGCATTCTTTCCATAGATGATAGGAGCTTCAACTATGCCTGTATCATTTCGACTTGATACTTCGCCTCTTGGAGCTGTGACTCCAGTGCTCTTAATTGTGGACTCTCAGTGAGTCTCTTGTATGTTATGGCACTATGATCACTCACTTGCTTGTATTCCATAGCAAGGGCCTTTAGTCTCTCAACCGCGCTCCTGGCAGTTGCCTCTCTTTCGTCCTTCACATCCTGTGGGGTCTCGGGCACTGTGCATAGTTCTAATTCTGTGATGCGTTGTTGTAGTTACTGGATCACTTCTTCAAGATACTCTACTTGTTGTGTAACTCGATCTTCTACCTTTATTTCTATGACTGTCATAGAGCTAATTGCTTTGTTGACTGTTTCCTTTACTTTGAGTTGCTCAGTGAGAAACTATTCTTTTCCTTGTTGTATCTGTGCTTTTTATTCATCAAAATTCGCTTGGAGGGCAATATTTTTCTGTTATGAAGCTCGATGCTGTTATACAAGTACTCCTTGTACTTGTGTCAAATCCTGGGTGGATTTTTTTGTTTCCTCTTATGCTCGTCGAAGGCGAGCTTCGACTGTATCAACTAATGGATGGAGTTGGGTTGGCTCGTCTCCCAGCTCTTGTGTTCCCAATGGTAGAGGTGTAATGGAGACTGTGTAGCTGGACTGTAATACCTACTATACCCCTCAGAGTTTGATTTTAATACTATCATACATTGCTTCCTACTTGGCCTCTTATTTTTCTTCTATTTCCAGTGAAGCATCATTCAGGGCTACTATGAGGAAGTTGAAGTCATCAGAGGTGAGGACCATATGCATCTTGGTCATGGAGGCTTTTGATTTCTTCCAGGAAGAAGGTTTCGAAGGTGAACCCTTCCTCTTCTTTAGGGGATCAACCTCATCTCCTTGCTTCTGTTTGACTTATTTATCATCTAACTCTTCGCCATCACCTCCTTGATCTGGTGATATGGAAGCAGTCTTCACGGATACACTATCTAATACTTGGACCTCTTTGGTATTCTTTGTCATGCTAAGTCTGGGTGTATCCTGCACAGTTTCTAGGTTTTCAATGTCGGATATCTCTGCGAGGTTGGCAGTGATAAGAAAGTCAGTGGACCATTCCTTAGTAATCTCCTCTAGGTCCTCCTCCGTCAGCTTGTAGTAGGACTGAAGTTGTTTCTTATGTTCATCAGCGCGAGCTGTAATATAAATGAAATGTCAATCTACGTTGAAATTCATCAAAGGATAGAACTAGTGTAGAGTGTTCAGAGTCATGCAAGGCTTGGACTGGATGGATCTCTTCATCTAATCATAGTAGGTATGAAAAACAACATTTGACTACCACTGTTTTTTCATATCATTGGAATACCAAAGTGTACTGAACTTTGCGGCTAGCGAATCAAATGGCTCGATATCAAGGAAGGTCGCACCTTCCAGCATATCCCAGGCGATGAATGTGATAAGGATCAAAATCCAATTAAAATGGAATTTGTAACCTTGATCTTGTGCTTCTCTATAGTCTAGTTCCAAATGATTCCCCAGGTGCTTTTCCCACTTCATCTGTGGGACTTTCGCACACTTCCTTGTGAGGTCGACTACAAAGACGATGACTTGGGTAGGTTATCTTTTTCTTACTAAATTCCCTGTAATCAATTGATAGGTGAGATGCATTGCACCACTCTATATAGAAGCTACCTTGTAGCCTCACATCCCCTTCTCGACATCGTCGTAGGTGTCCTTTATCTTCTGTGCTAGAGTGCGATCCATGGATTTTCTTGGATAAAAATCCTGTGGATTAGGTCCCTGCATACTCAACCCTGTGATCTGATTGATCAGCATCAGATCAACTGTGATATGATGATCTAGCCAAAAATAGCTTCCATGGTAACAAGAAAGCAACAACTTGACACAGGCATTCACCTCCTTGTGTCTTCCGATGTGTGGGATCTTCATGACGTTCAATAGGGTGGACTGCATGAAGTTATGAGTCTATGTCTAGGGGGTTATCTTTGAATTCTTCCCCTTCATTCTATTTAGGTACTTATTTGGGGAGAGCATGTTATAGAATTTTCGATCACCGAGGTTGAAGTTGTTGAACTTCAATGTTGCAATCTTGTCTTGGTCTGATCGAACTGCGTGGATCCCCTTCGGGAGGTTCGCAGTGACCAAGGTATACTTGAAGTCTTTGGGCACGCCATATCAATTTACTGCGCCGCTCAGAGGTGCTATGTAGGTGGGTAATATAGTTGGGATCAATTTGGCATTCACTAGATCATCCATGTGCTTGGTTTTCTTTTCATCTGATGGTCGGGATGGTCCAGCTTCGCGAGTAGTCGATGAATATGCTTGTACTGTTCTTGTGGATGAATCCTATACACCTACAAATAATCCTCTCTCCGACATGACTCTTTCAGTCATCAAGTTGAGGAGTACTTCTGTCATAGATTCTTCAACTGCGTTGATCTCTTCGGACATATGCGCTCGAGATTAACTAGATCGGGTTCAGATTAACTCAAACACTGCAATGGAATAGATGGAAACAATGTGATAATCACTGTGCAATATCAACTTAGTCTGTGGGCTGAAATTATTAGTTATCAAAAAATTTCTCGGTGCATGGTGCGATGGGATAAATAGGTAACTCGGTAACGGGTTACTTACAATGGGTATGAATCCTTCATGAACTTTGTTCTATCTATTATGGCACAGTCCCAATGGTCTAATGGGTGAGTTGTCTAGTCATAAATTATTTTCTATTCATTCAGAGCATTGGTCAAATGGTTATAATGTCTCCAACGACTATATTGCTTCTCCATGGCAAAGTTCCATGTGTTGCTATGCTGATATCCCAACGAAGCTCCAATTTTGCAAATTTTCCTTCCGTGAGGTTCCTTCTGGATCTTTCTGCAACTTTTTGATCTTAGCTCTCTTCTTACTTAGTTTTATATCCTTCTTTCCAGTGAGCTTTGTGTCGATATTCCTTTTCCCATTATGATTCTTATCTTATTTTCACATAGTGACTTCAAGCTGTTGATATTCTTTCCTAGGATTCAAGGGTAATACTTATTTTTTATCTGGAATAGGTACTTCAATCTTCTGTGAGTCTTCTAGTGTTCTTGCAACTTTGACATCCTGGTATCTGGTGTTATATAGCTTCGATATGATCTTCTTCTCTTCAATTAAGTGTTTGATCCTTCTAGTCATGAAATATTTTAGCTCTTGCTTCTTCTACTCTAAGACTTATTCTTCTTCCTTCCTTCCTTCTACTCTAATATTTTAACTAGTAACATGGTAAATGGAGCATTTTCCTCAAGAAATTTAATGATCTCAAAATCTTGTTATGTCGAAGTTCCATTGACATTCATAGGTATTTGAGCGAGCTTCCCACATAGGGTTATCAGTTTTCCTCTGAATAATCCTATTCCTCCCAGTGAAGGAACCATAACAAGCTTTCCGAAAAGTTCCCAAGTTATTTCTGTCATAACATTCACCTGTGTTTCCTCATCCAAAACAGAGTCAACGTCGAAGTATCCTAATCTCGCTTCAATGAATTATTTTTCTTTGAAGATCTCTGATAACTTGACATGCAGGTGGTCATTCAGGGTTTCTCTCATATGTAACAATACTTTCTCTGATTCTGCCATAATCTTAGTTTTTAGATCTTCCTTAGGGTTTTCTTGGTTCATATTCATTCTTTCAACTTTAGCAATCATTCTAGGGCAATCCAATACTTCATGGTCCATAGATTTGCAACATATACAACTAGGTATTCTCCCAGGGAATTCCTTAGCAAGATGTCCTAGTTTTTTGCAACTGTAATAGAGGGTTAACCCTCTCTTTCTTTTAACTGATACCCAACCCTTTTTGTACTACACGCTAGGATCGCGGGATCTAACATGCAAAAAATTCTTTCTAGGATCCTACATTCATTTGTTAGTCCAAATATTCTTTCTATGCATAGGTATAACATATCATTCACTATTCTTATTAGATATACTCATGTCAAACCTTTTTTCATATACCAGTACCCTATTTTTCAAGCTAGGGCATAATCTATCAAACATACCTAGATCCATGCTTTAGAAACAAAATTTTCCACTTGTCTTACTTCTATAGAGCAAAAATCTTTCATATCAAGAAATTTTCCTATTCTTACCTTTATCAGAGCACAAAGCTTGCAGATCTTACCTCTTTTAATCAATAATTCTCATGTTTACCTTTCTCAGAGCACATAGATTTTGGATCTTACCTCTTTTCTTCATATCAAAATTCTTTTCTTTAGCACAGAGCTTCATGAACTAAGTAGAGTAATGCGCACTAGAGCGACAGATCTACACATAGAGCTTTCACAATTTCAGGTCAGATATTTGCACAAAGCTTCTTCTTTCTCAATTCCCAGAAATCACAGTTTCAGTCCTAACAATGAAACCATTTGTTGGCACAGGGGTATACCCAGGGTTCAACACTACAACAACACACCAACAAAACCCTAACTAACGTCCCTTTCGACAACACTTGTGAAGAAGATGAAGTCTCACTCGAGGTAGAGGCAGGGGTGGTTGCAAGACTCAGATGTCTGCAACCTTAGCTGGGACACAGATCTATGATTCTAGTATTTAACAGAGCACTCAATAGTAAAACTTCATCAATATCTAACCAATATCTAGTCTGCAGATAAAACAGAGCATCGTAGAATTCACCCAGATCTAATGTATATAATCACTTAGCATAAGGAATTAGATCAGATCTGGCAGATTCAAGCACTAAGAAAGTTCACATCAGTCATATCTAGCGTCCAGATTCATCATAAGAACAAAGTATAAACATATCTATCTATATATCTATCTATGTTAAGCACTTAGTAGATAAAACATAAGTACACCAACATATCGCACAAAGCAGAGCAACACAACATATACGTAGTTTACCCCCACCCTGGGGCTACGTCCACCAACTCTTCTTCTTTATTACCTTCTTCAATCAGATACATGCACATAGCCACAAAACCCTTACTCCACATAGGATAGGAGATCTGCACACCTTGCTAAATCCTCCTTCCTTGCGTTACAAAACAAAGACCTTCACAGTCTATTACAACCACTTGCACTTAGCTGTACAAGTCTCTCACAGTATGCACAAATCATTTACAAGCCACACTTTCACTTAGCACAACATCACATACATGCCACTTCTATCCACTTTACTTACATCACCTAGACATCTATTTATATATTACAAAATAGGCCTAAGCATGGGTAAACCCATGGGCCAACATTCCCATACTCGTTACATATTTCCAAATCCCAAAAAGGACCCAAAAAGGGTCTGACATCCTACGATCTCTGCTTCATCTTGCACTCTGCCTTCGATAGGTTGTCGAAGTCCAAAATGGTCAAAATAGACCAAGGATCTCCCAAATCTTAGTCAAGGGCCAACAACAACCCACTTCATTTGTGTTTTTGGAAAGTGAAAATGTTGTCCTATAGGTCAGGGGGTAACGCATGGACTTTGTCTAGTACCTCCTCATAAGCTTTGATTCCTTTGAATATGTCATCACAGGGGGAGTCTTCATGATCATATGTTTTCATATTGCAACGAGATAGGTGATTTCCCACAATTTGATATGGATCATGCCTTATGAACTCGATGTCCACCATTTTAACATCCTCTAATGCTACAGCTTCTA
>JASDQU010735902.1:103025-116428 GCA_032191745.1 Picea mariana | reverse complement strand
CCTTTCTTCTTTAGACATTGTCTTGCCTAGATTTATATTCTTAGGGTTTTTTGGGGTTCCTAGATATATAGTCTCGTACATGGGACACGAGCTCCCCGTATTTTTTTTTTGTTGACCCTTTAAATCTTTCCCTTAAGTCAAAGAGGTTCTCCAAATTGGCTACCCCTTTTGGTTTCATGTGAAACTTTGGTTTGTTACTAGAGTGATATGTTTCACCTCTTTGTTCATGCGAATGAGTTCCTAATAGTTTCTCTTGGAATACTTCATCGTCAATAGCCAGGTCTTTAAAATTTTCCTAATTGGTTAGGAGTCTATGATCTTTTCATCTCCTTCGAATACCTTCCAATTAGAAATATCGTTGGGCACTGATGGTTTATGGAGTAATTCCACAGTGAACCTGGAGGCTTCATAGTCTTGTAGAGGAGATATCCTTGAGGAAGTAGTGGCTAGGGAATCAACAAGATTAGTCTTTGTCCTAGGAATCATTGTAATATTGAAGGCCTCAAAATGTTCTAGTATCATGTGCACTTCCTATTGATAATTCCTCAGGTGGGGAGAGTTGCAATGTATATTATTCTTTACTTGCATGCCGATAATTTCATCAGTGTCCCCAAAAGTTTTTAGTTCTTTAACGTTTAAGTCTATGGATTTCTTTAGTTCTTGCACCAAAGCTTCATACTCGGTAGTATTATTAGTGCATTCAAATTCTAGTCTACAGGACAGGAAATTTCGCTTCCCTTTTGGGTCAATGAGGATACATCCTGCTCTCAACCCTTCTTATGATTTAGACCCATCAAGGTACAGGGTCCAAAATTTTGAGCGGAAATCATCAGCTTCTCCATGCCTACTAACTTCCTCTCCTCCACTTACTTTTTCTATGGTTTCCAATAGAGGTTCTTGAAGGAAGAGGATTTCTTTCACTGCTACCAGTAGATTTACATGAAAATTCATTTCGGAGTTTTGAGTAAGAGGTACACAGATGAGAGAGGGGAGAAATTTTTGAAATCAGAATTGCAGGAGTAGTTGCCTAGCATGGGGAGATATTCCGATGAGGGTTCATTGAAGGATTCTAAATCGATGAGAGTATGTTTGAGATACCTTTCCCTATCAATCCTAATCATGTTTGTGTGCCCCTTTAATGGAAACTAGAGATGAGCCCAGTATATGCTAAAGTATGACCAATCTTGACTAAGTAGCAATCCATAAGCTTCTGGTATATCCACTACAATGATGTCATTTACTTGAACAAATTTCAGGTGTGTAGCCATTCTGATCATGAAATCCTTGAGTTCCCCAATAACTTTCACCTGAGTTTTGTTTGTTTGTATAACATGTTTATCACTTTTGAGTGATACTGCATTTAATTTCTTGCATATAGATAATGGTATGACATTAGAGGATGCCCCTGATTCAACTAAACAATTATGGAGGTTTATGTTGAAGACTTCAAATGTTAAAAGGAAAGGTGGGACAAGAGGCTTTCCTTTTTTATCTACAGAGCAAGCATTCACATTTGGTTTATTTTTTAGTTATGTGGGAGAGGGAACCTCCCCTGGTTCAGTGCCTATTATAGGGGATTCTACTGAATTTAAGGCTTGTAAAATAAAGTCCTTTTCCTGGGGAATTATACACATTTCCATGACCGACACATTAGCCTTCAATATTTTAAATTCTTCTACTATGTTATAGTCTAGCTTGGGTGACTATCATGTATGGATGTTTATAGGATTTCTTTGGGATACAAAAGGTTATTTCGGGTGATCGGATATTTATTTTCCTCTCAAGGTTTGGACAATGGTAAGGTCATTTGAGATCGGTTGACCCTTACTTCATGTTTGCACATCCAAAACTTTAGTGGGTGGTTCTTGAACCTCAAATATATCATTGGAAGGCATTGGCACGTCAGGATCCCATAACAGCATGGTTGTTTCTTCTAGTGGCTTAACTTCCTCTTGATCAATGATATTTATTGTTGAGTCGCTTGATTGTTCGGTAAGGGAAACTTCTTCTAGGAACCAATTGTCCATCAAATTCATAGCATGCACCCATTTGGGATAGTCTCTTTCAGAATGTTTATCTTGATGATATGTACAGAAAGAGTCGGAGGCTACATTACCCAGATCGATGTTTAAGTTGGTTGGGGGAGGTTCAATCACTTTGAAAGGTGGGTTTCTCTTGAAAAAGGGTTTATAGGGCCTTTGAACTTGGTTTCCTTCCCCGACACTCTTGAGAATATATGTTCACATCTTCAGAATAGTCATATCTCAATATAGCCTACAGAAGAATGAAAAGATAGTCATTCTCAAGAGACCTCGTGAGGAAGAGCGTAAGGTATTTCAGGGAATATATGTCCTCCCTTGTGCTGGAGTGAGTTACTCATTTTGGGAGTACTCTTTGTATGTGGGCTATATTGAGAATGACTAGCCATGTATGTGGGTTGTTTTGAATCTGTAGGCTATGTGCAATATTATATCAGAAAGTTTTTTATCCATTCATTCATGCAAGCCCTCCTTCTATCACCAATTTTGTTGAGGGGTCCTAAATCCCTTTAACTCAACAACAAGAACCAAACCTGCCAAAGAGGCCCAATTATAATATGCATCGTTTGATGGTGAAATGGTTTTCCAGATCTTTCGATCTAGCTATTTTATCGATGGGATTTATGTATTGATTGATAGGATATCTTCCTATGAAAGTTCCTTCCTCAATTTAAACGTTCTCTTTTTGTCTTTTCTTTTATTAGATGAGTCCGATAAAATGATGTGTGCTAGCATAAACCAACCGGTGGAAGGGAGTCTTAACTATTGAAAAAGGTTGAGCTTGGGATAACCCTCATGCTCAAGCATGCAAAAAAATATATTCATATTTGTTACAAGCCTTGTAATAATATATTAACTCGCTGGTATTTCAATTATTGACTGAGATACAATTATCATAAGAGAATATGCATGTAATAAGATGATGGCAAGAAAAATAGTTTCCTTAGCTCTAACATTAATCACACATTAACACAATGACTTTATTTCCATCATTAATAACAAGAACTACAAAAATATTGAAACATATAACTTATCAATAGATTTAGAAACTCTTACTCATTACAACATCAATTACTGAAATATAGTCGAAAGTAATTTCTCCTCAATCCAATCACATAACGCTTTTGATGAAAAACATAATTTTGTCTCCAATCCTAAACAAGACTTCTGAATTATGGTAGTTCAGAAATAGTTCTTTAAAGTTCCAAAAATGAGGGTCTTTACAAAAACCATTTACCTTTTCTAAAAGATCAATCCTTTTGTTTATATAGAATCACTAACTAAAAACAGCTACTACAAGTTTAAGTTAATTAAACAAAATATCTCCACGTGGCACTTGATCTCTCTATTCTATGAGAATCATCTCATCATTTTACTGGAGTGGATGAATCTTCTCATAATCCAACCACTTGATGAAGAGATATTAGCATGTGTTTTCATATGAGAACCTGTGTTGATCCATTAGGGTTGAAAGAATTTATTTCACTTCCACTGTCCAGTCTCTGTACTTGACTACTTTAATACTCAACCGCTGCAACACTACATGAACCTTGATTGGATTCTCCATAAATTTTTGTATTTGACCTAGAGCAATGCTTGCCACCTACACGATCTACATTGTCCATTCCATGTCTTGTTCTGCATGCCATTTGACTATGTCACGCAGGTCGACAAAGTCTTTGGGTGAGCCGAACTTTGGGAGGTTGATGTCTTTCATTTCCTGATGAATATTTTCCCATCCCTTTTCGCACCCGACCCACTTCTTTTGTATCTCCCGCTGAGGTTCCTAGGCCATTTTTACCTAGTATTCAGCTGCTTTCCTGATCCGAGCGATGTTGCTCTCCCTTGGCACTTGAATACCATGCTCTCCGGTGTCTCGACACTTTTGTACTGCACTAATGTAATCAATCCTTTCTACATTCTGGTATTCTTCTTGATACCACCTTTCCACATCTTTGCAGGTTTATCGTGCCATAAGGGTGTCCTCTTGGAAATCAGCTATACCTATAGTGAAAAGGTGTCATTCATTTGTAAAATTTTCATAAGCATACTAGAACTCACTTCTCAAAACCATTGTGGCCTGCGTGGAGTCTTGATAGTATTTTTCCAAGTGGCGCAAATGTTCCAACTCCTTTAGCGCGAAAACCAACTCCTTTTCATATCTCCTTGCTTTATCCAAAGTGTCATATGTGATAGCCATCCCTACACTGATAAGCTCGGATTTCTTGCCATGTTTTGTGTTGAGCAACCTCTTCTTCGTAGTGATGAGAATCGAGTTATCTAGTGTGAGCCTTCTCTTCTTAATGGTCCTCTTCATGATCACTTTTTTCTTTTTTCCATAGGCGATCTCTTGTATGTCGGAGACCTCATCAATAGGCTTGGGGATTTGTTGTTCTCCCCAAGATAGAGTGTTTCCCAGGCTCCCGACTATGTGTATCTATTCTAATATTGGTTCCTGAACTTCTTTCATATGTTATGATGGCTCGACCTACATTTGTAGTTCATCGGATGGAGAGGTATTGACCAATATTGAAGAACCAAGGGTAGGTTCAGTACTTGTTAATCTATTGTTGAGGTGTCGAATTATTGTTGTTGAAATTCCTATTTTTTACCACCCGGTCCTATCTCATCCATCAATATGTCTTTTCGGGTCCCGGTAGGTTGAGAAAATCAGTTTCTAAGACACTTTCTACCTCATGGTCTCTCTGCGGAAGGTTTTGAATTGGAGCATTGTGACTTGGGGTAGACACCTTCTCAGGTTTCTTTTCCTCTATAATCGGTACTAGAGTTACCAAGAAAACTTCCGAACTGTCCTCATCATTGTAGATGGTTATTAGCTCGAAAAGGGGTTTTGGTACACCTATTCCACCTGGAATCCTTGATACCTCAGGCTTTTTTGGATTTGTCCCCAATGATCTGATATGATCTGATTGTAATTGGGTTGTCTAAGGAGATCCTCATCATCTCTACAATATCAAGATCATTCTTTAACTAGTCAATGATTCTCTGGGCCCCCTCTAGTAACATCAATCCTCTCCTTTGTGACTCTGTGATCTTTGTTGCTCTTATTTCTTCCCTAACTCTGAGAGCCTCTTGAGCTGATTTATATATTTTCTCCACCTACTCATCCATGATCATAGCCTTGAACCTAGTCATGCTCGAGTTGGCTTTCCTCTATACTACCTCCTCCTAGTCCTAAGCACATTTTGTAAAAATATCATCCTCAAATTTGTCATGCATGTATGGCCAACGGGATGATACCCATGAAGCATGTTGGGGAACTAGGCCCTTAGGATCATGCTTTTGAAACTGGCCTATCAAAAAATGGAATTCAAGCCGACTCAACCCTTCTTGTTTGGCTTGAGCAGTGTCCTTCACTAGATAAAACCCCACATGGAAGTTGTAGGGTATGAAAGCTCGTTTTTTTTCATTGACTGGTGTGGAATTATAGCCTTGTAGTATATTCCAATAGCATATTTCTCCCACAATGAGCCAGTCTGGGATGTGAGTAGGGAGAAAATGTGGTGCAAAAGTGGCCCCGACCACCCTGATATAATTTTTGTATTCATCTAGGTACCAATGGCCTACCTTTGATATCATTTTCTTGGCTTCTACAAAAAACCTTGGGAATTAATTTTTAAATAAAATAGAATAGAATAGGGAGATGAATTCATCACAAATAAGGCCGTACGATTTTTTGTACCTATTCTCCCATAGTATGCTAAAAAAAACATGAACAGGAATTTCCACAACATGCCAGCTTAAATTCATGTCGGCGAAGACATTTCTTGCATAGATAACATCAAGTAGGTACGAAGCCATATGAAAGGAAAGTGCTTCTCCTTATGTTGGTGTCTAATCCTGATATATACAGATGCTCAATTGTTTGGAGATTATTTCTCCCCAATTGAAGGTACTTCCAAAGATCGCCACATTATATGCCAAGGGCATCCATGCTTCTGAGAACTTGGAGCAATCCTTTTCTCCATATAGTCGGTAGATGAGATCCATCATGTAGATGTATGGCTCTCATAAGTTAACTTTCCCATACCAAACATTGCTCTGATTTATGAATTTCTTGTCCTTCTTCCACCATGAGGTCATCAATCAGATGGTGTCGTGGAGTTTGTAAAATCTCACCACGAAGTCTGTGTTCAGTCTCTCCTCTGGGTCCCTGATCTTGTAGTAATTCTAAACCTTTATCGGGAGAAAAAATATGACACACACGCCATTCTCATCATTGATTGGGAATTTTTGCATGTCTGTATGATATATCAACCAACTCAAAACCTCAATGCATTGGAAAACTGGAGTTTGATAGGATACCATGTGCAAGCACAACCGTCAAATGTTTGGGAATACTTGATCATTGAGCACCCTTACATCCGGGTCATTTTTTGGGATATACTATGGGTAATCCTCCCGATTAAATCTATTGAATATATCTCCCCACTGTGGGAGCATTTTTTTGGATCCAGTGGTTACTTCCGTATCACCGAAGACCCAGGGTGGAATGAAATATTTCTTCATCGAGGTTTTAATGATCGACTCCATCCTAGGAGCGTATTCCAACTACCTCGCAGTACGAGGAGAAGAACCTTCGCCAATTTATGATTCCTTTATCGTAGGTGATCTCTGTGAGTGTCTGGTCATTGTATTTCTTGGAGGTAGTTTCCCTGGAGCTAGAACATAGTTATAGATTGTGCAAAACATCAAAATCATATATAACAAATTACGACTGCCGAATTGATAAAATTTAACACATACCTTTGTTGCTTGTTTAACCTGGTTTTGATGGTATGAGAATCAACATAGACTTGAGATGCTCTCTTTTCTTCTTTGAATGCTCTGGAAATGGAAACTCATGTGCAGAATAGAAGTGTTCGAAGCATTTTTAGTAATTTAAACAGAGATGAACTTACCTTGTCACATCAACCATTCAATTTGGGATATGAGTGTGGTTATATAAAATCTTTCGCCAAATCTTCAATACGTTTAAAATTAAATTTGATCGTAGGTCGATGGCATGGGCATGGGTTGTAACGTGGCCTATAGGTGATTTCAAATTAATGTTGTTCAATCGGTGCACAGGGTAGCAATGTATGCGGGGTGAAGCATTAACTGGCTTATTAAAATATAGAATATGATCGTATCTTGTGCTGAAAAACATCCCATCGTTTCACCAATCTAGTTGATGTATCGGGGTCGAGGTTTCTTTTTAAACATTTTTTGTTGATATCTCCCTGGAAAATCTTCGACGTCGATCCCTCTTTCCGTACAGGGATGACATGACAAGGCTGACTCAAAGGTGTCACTAGGACATAGGGAACCCTAATATGACTTAGGATGAAACCAAACCATACGACACCACTATGCGACAAAGACACATGGCACTTGAGACCGGTGTCTTCATTTACTCATGTTGCTCGAAATCGGGGACTATTCCTTAGCTAATCATTCTAACAAAAGATCCTACCTTTCTGACACCACAAATTATCAAGGATTGTTGATCAACAATAAGATTACTCAAGTGCTCCCATATTAACTCTCTCAAAAAAATTTCGATGCCAAAAATGTATCAGGGGTCAGAAATCAATGATGTATTCAATGCATAAAAATTCAATATTTTAACCCTTTGAGATTTCATCGACCCCAAGAAATCACATCCGTCATCATCTATTGGGGGTTTTATCATGGATTTTGTCAATGTTTATCCCTCTCGTACTTTTATGACACCGATGGGGATCGGCTATCTCCTGAATCTTCATGACGAATAACTAATGAAAAATCACTCCACCTTTTACCGATGTCAATGGTGCATCAACGATCAATGATTAGTGTAAATGTGCATCCACTTTACCTACTTTAATTTTGTCAATGTCGAACACAAGCGCGTTAGTCTCAATGTTAGCAGCAGATTCTTAGTTAGAATACCAAATTATTTTAGACACAAGGTTTCATTTAACAAGTTCAAACAAATCCAACTTGATCGATAATAGTCATGAAAACAAAATAAACCATCCCTCCATAGTGAAATCGATTCAGACAGTAAAAAAGAAAAAAAGTGGTACCCAAAAAGTGACAGAAATTCTTAAGGATTTTAGGGTGTGTTAAGAACTCAACACAATAGGCTATCACGTGTCTAAAACAAAGGTTAGATGCAAATGTTACGACCATGGGAATTTGAGGTACCAACTTACCCATAGGGGACCACATGAATTTTGGCATTTCACTGTAACGACCCTGCTTAAATAGATGTATATGATTATTAAATTATAATTAATTTAATAATATAACTGTCCTAAAAGATTAGCTAAACCATAATCATTTCTTAAAATAACATTAAATAATTAATTATTATTAATTAGTTATTCATGATTGTCAATGAATAATTTAAGTATTAATTAATAAGGTAAATAAATAAAAGGAGGATAATAAATTATATTATTAAATTAATTTACGTACCCAATAAGGGATAACATAGTAACTACAAGGGATAAGATATTAAATAAAAGGGATAAGGGGGAATTAACAGGAAAAGATAAGAAGGTAATAAATGAGTTAGGTAGGGAGTAAATGAGGCAGGGGAAGTTGGTGAAGGGGGGATAAGGAAGGGAAGGAGGTGGACGGGAGGTCATTCTATGGGAGGTTGGGGGATGGATTTTGGGAGCTCTGGGATTTGCAGAGAGAGGTGAAATTTTGGGAGTGGGATTGTATCAGTGCACCGGGGTTGCTGGGGGTTTTGGGCATGGGGGCCAGGATATCCATATGCTATCCTGGAGCTAGGAAGTTACCTAGTTGGCAAGGAGGAACTAGGTTTTGGGCAGTGTGTTACAGTGCAGCAGCAGTCAAGAAAGTAAAGGACAAACGGAGGGTTATTAACATCAGGTTCAGGTATTTCAAATTATGCATTGTTTTAATCTCTTATAAATTTTATTATAATTGATAATATTATAATTGATAAATTTGTAGGCGAATGTGCTAAATTATAGAAATTTCTTGAATTTTACTGTTATGTTGTAAATTAAATGGTTGTTTATTTAATTCGGCCATTACATTCACCTCCTAGGGTTAGGTTTTTGGATGTCTATGGTTTTGGAATTCATGAGTAATATCAAAAAGGCCTCTGGAGCCTGACTGTAATCATTTTTCTTAGACGGATGTGCATAGCAACCACATATTTTCTCAAATATAGATACCACCATTCGAGCAGGTGTTTCAGTTATGCAGTTTTACAAGTTTCATCCTATTTCATTTATTCAATAAAAGATATTGTTCACTGGATATTTGTGATGTTCTTCATATCTCTGTGTTTACTGTATTGAGTCTATTATTCAGTTCATTCCACTCCTAAATCTGAATCAAAAGCCGTGGTAGAAGATTTGGCAGCTGTAGAAAGTTGGCAGTTTGGTAACCCCGTGAGATTTTCATATTGGAATTGGTCCAATTGTTGCATGATATGGTATAGGCCTTGATGATTTCTATAGGATTAAAGTTATGGTTTTGGCACATGGTCTTGTGTAAGGGTTTATGGTATTTGGTTTATGGAGAGTATGGTGTATTGCTAGAGGTATATTGTTGGTTAACTTGGTGATATTGTGCATATGGTTGAGATTTGACTTGATGATTGATATTTGTGAGTAGATTAGATTTGGATAATGAGATTTATGAGACAGGTTGAGGTGACAAGTTGTGTTGTTCAAAGTTTATGCACTTGTCTTGATATAAACTATTGGTACAGTTTGACAAATTGATTTATGTCTACAAGTTGGGTCTTTTACTTGAGGATTGGATTCCTTTTCTCAGTTTTTGTTGAGATCTGCAGGTTGGGTCTTAGATTGATATTTGGTGCTCTCTTTGAGTTGGTGCTTGTTTTAGTTGGTGATGATAAAACCCAAGGATTGTAGTCCATAATACAAAAAGAATTATACATATATTTGGTGTTCTTTGTGTTCTTTATTGTGATGGTGCATAGTTCTTTATTGTTAATATATGTCATTGAGATATGTATACATGCAAGAAACTAAGTGTGAATATAGGTAATGAGTAATGATGTTGTGAATGGTGATGGCTAACTAAAGTTTTGTAAGAAGTTGTAAAAAGAACCTCACACTGATTCACCCCCCCTCTATGTGTAGTTGGTGTGTCCAACAATAACCACAATAATTATATGGATCCCATTGTTTAAACTTAATTATAATTTGTATCCCCCTTTTACCATATCCTGTGCTAAATTTACTACAATCATGCAAAGGATTTTGAAATCACCCCAATAGTAAACCATGCATACAAGAAATTTAATTAGAGATTATAATATGATCATTGTTGGGAATAATCTATAATTGTGGAACACATGTTTGAATCCACCATATGCTTAAAAGGTTGCAAATGGCCCAATGAAAAAATTATCTTTCTCTATCATAGTAATTTCCTCTCTTTCTACTTATAGAATCGTCTCCTAGGTTCTCCCTTTATTGTCAAACTTTCCACGAAATTAAATCTTTGGAAAATTTTATGTTGGATTATACTAAAAAAGGAAAAATCATTATCAAAAATCATGACAAAGGAGTCCCACTATTGGATTTAT
Organism: Picea mariana; assembly: GCA_032191745.1. NCBI lineage: Eukaryota > Viridiplantae > Streptophyta > Pinopsida > Pinales > Pinaceae > Picea > Picea mariana. The sequence continues at coordinate 105,802 of JASDQU010735902.1, read as the reverse complement.
ACTTTGTTTCACAACTGTAAATTGTTATTTTTTCCTTTATTACTACTATTCCTAGATTCCAAACTTGTAAATTGTTGTTTTTTCCTTTATTACTAGCCTAGATTACGAACTGGAAACACCTAATTTACTGCATATGATATAATGTCTACTTCAATTGATTTCTTGTTTGTTTTATCCAACATAAAACATTTTTGAAACTGGAGTAAAAAAAAATCGAAAAAATGTAGTCAATGTTTATTCAATTTTAGATTTTTCCTATATATTCTTCATCTTATGGTCATGTCCCGAAATTTTATTTTGCAACAACTAGAATTTTATATCCAGTTTTTATTATGCAAAGTTGTGAATGACAAATTCTACAAATTGAACACACTCTTCATGTTTCTATATCATTTTCTATGTTGTAGATCTATAAATATTTTAAAAAATCATGCATTGCAGCCTTAAAATCTTCATAAAAACTCTCCTTGATGGCAATCAAGGCATGGCTAGAATTGTCTTTCTTGGAATTCAGATCTTCTGGCTTCTTCTTCTTTGCACCCTCGGGGATGCGATATCCAAGTTTGTTTTTTTGAAGTATCTCAGACATCAGATCTATTTTTTTTGCATGCATACAGATTCCAAATGCAATCCTTTGTGACAGTATGTGCATTTCTCTCCTTTTCTTCCCTTTTCTCCTTTGGATTTGGAGGCATCGGTGAAGGGTTTTGTGTACCCTTCCTTCTTCGTATGTGCATGAGCTTTCTGCTTATATTTATCTTTGTATTTCTGATATTTTTGGCTGCCATCATTCATAGTGAGTGCATGCACCCTTGGGCCTTTGATTGTGCCCATGTTGATGAGCTTGGTTTGCTCTTGTGTCAGAAATTCGATAAAGTCCTCAAGAGAAGGCATCTTCTTGGTGGCTTCAGAGGAAAATCTGATAGTATGGAATGTGGATACAAATACAGAGAATTTAGGACCAAGCTTGGAGAGAATGGTGAGAACCATTTGTTTCTCCTCCTTCGATTTATCAACCCCAAAGTCTTTGAGTTGCGACAGTAAATCCTTGAATTTTGTAAAGAAATCTTGGATATTCTCAAAGATTTTTGGATCCAATGTGAGCAGATCCACCTCTAGCATGTGTCCCCTCATCTCATCTTGTTTTCCAAAGAGCCCTTCCAGTATGGTCCAAGCTTCATTGGGAGTCTTACAAGAAGATATATGAAAAAGGAGATCGGGAGAAATACGACTGCAAATTGTTCTGAGTGCCTCATCCATGCGATTTATGTACTTGGATTTTTCTATGGCTGATGTCAGCTCTGTATATGTATTCACGGTTAAACTATACAACCCTCTAGATCGAAGATGTATGGATATTTTATCCTTCCATGCAAAATAGTTGTAAGGTGTAAGAATGAATTCTTTTTGGAATTCCATCTTTCTGTTGTCTTCAATCTTTTGTACCTGCAAACAATTTTGGTGTATCTTTTTCTTAGAAGTATGACAACTTTGATACCATGTAAATGTGTTGAACTTGCATAGAATAGATCTAGCTAAACAATAATACACACATTTTCATAGTTAATTGAAAAGGAAGGAGAAGGAGAGAAAGAATGGAAAGAATTCTCATTAACCGTTATGAATAATNCATGATATACTCTGTATAACTCAATGAGTTCGACTTGAGGTAAACCAAGTCTCCATAGTGGTGGTATAGAGTGATCTGGACACACACCAATAGTTATGGGACTGAACTGCCACCTATTCTAGTCTCTTAGGCAGTTATGAGAGTGAACTGCCACCTAGTTGAGTTAACTAGTCAACTAGTCTTCAGTTAACTGACTGAACAGAAAGTAGTGAGGAGTTAAATAAAGGAATCAAGGCTAATGCACCACTTTGGTTATGATACCAATGAAATTTCAAATTATCATGGTGATGATCCCAATGTTGCATGGTGATGATACCAATGCAACATCTAAACTCAACTCAACTAGTCAAACTGAAGTGTGAATTGAAAGAGAATATTCTCTATATGGAATATTATCTCCTAAAATGTAGGAGAATGGATAATGAATAATTATGACTAATGAAAAAATAAAAACCTTAGGAAAAATAAATCCTAGATGTGTGTGAAGTAACTCCAAAACCCCCCCTGAACATCACTCTGGTGAAAATAAAGATTGGGTCCCGGCAACGAGGCCATGTTAGGTACCCAAGTAGAAAAGATAAACTGAAAATAAAGTGAGGAAAGAGGGAAAACCTCATGGGAAACCCCCCCCCCCTCAAGGTACAATGTATGTAAAAAAAAAGAACTACAGTTGCTAGGCAACTGTGTCCTTCACTCTAAGATGACCTCACATAGAATGGAATTTCTGCTCAATGAAGGTCTTGGTGAAAATCTTTGTCGTTTGTTCTGCTAAAGGAAAAAACTATAATTCGATGATCCCCTCATGTACCAAGTCCCATATGTACTGCATGTGGATCTTGATGTGCTTCGTCCGCTGCCAATGAACTGGATATCTACAGAACTTCAAAGTGCTCTGGTTTTCACACCAGATGACGATCAGTCAATGAAACTAAATGCCTAACTTAGTGAGAAAATGTTGTAGCCACATAACCTAAATTGTAGCACCCGTCCTCCCATAGGATGCTAAGCAACTAACAATTTATTCCAACACATACATAATAACAACTTCGTTTTAGCATAATTCCATTTTCATTTACACAATTATTCTATATGTACTCAATGATAAATTTAATAACATGATGAAATAATTAGTAGGCTAACTTTAAGA
>JASDQU010735902.1:84517-95375 GCA_032191745.1 Picea mariana | reverse complement strand
AGAGACTTCATTACAGAGCATGAAGATGAGATATAAAGTCTTCTTATTCCTTGATGTATTAAATCTACTGCAATCATAAACTCACGACATCAATCCCTGCTTCAAATAATTAAATGGAAACCTTCAATGTTTGAAAATTAAATATCTATTTGATCTAACACTTGATTGTTCACACCAATCAGAAATAATTAACTCAATGTTGAACTCTGAAAATAGATTAAAGATCATTAACACACACTACTGTAAAATACTCACACAATGACACAAAACATATACAGGGAGGTTTACCTTGGTTGGGGCGGTGGTCCCTTGTTGAACCAACAAGGAACCTCTTAAGAAAGTAACAGACTAAAATGTTTCACTCACACTTAGGAATTGACATAATAGATCTTTTGCATTAATTCAACTGGTAAATTGGATCAACAGCTCTTCACTTCATACGTAGGAACAATATGTATTATCTGGTTCTGATAACATAATTCATTACATTCCTTATTATCCACACCTATCACCTATACAGTATTCCTTATATATAAGGTAAACTAATACTACCAATATCTATGGATAAGTCCTAAATAGTTTTGAAGATATTACACTTGATATTTACATCGAATCTCTAGGAATCGACTCCATCCTCATGACACGAAGTGCATGAGTGATGGAGTCTCTCGTAATCTGAAAAGATGATTTGGGAGCTTCTGTTCAACTGCCTTCTTGAAATATTCATCATTATACTGTCCAACTAGTGCCTGTTGGAAATAGAGGTTTTGGTACCGGAATACACACAGTGGAAAATCTGAGTAATGGAATGGACGCGAAGCAGACAGTACCGGAATAGCACATGACTTGGTACCGGAATGGATTTGGAGCGGATAGTACTGGATCAAAACTGCTTTAGGTACCGGACCAGATTTGGTACCAGATTTCATGATGACTAGTAGTACCGGAATAGCGCAAGTACCGGATAGTCTGCTCACGAGTCAAACCATTAGGACTATACAAAATAAAACACTTTAATCGAATTGATTCAAGAAAGTTAAACAAAACATGCTTTAAATCATCAATTACCTCTTGTAACCATGCACAAGGCTATTAGGTATGTGTTTGAGAGGAAATAGTCAAGTATAGGCTTATAACATAGGCAAAAAGGCTCAGATACAAGGTAAGAGACGGTATTATACATGTCAAAACAGAGACTCAACAGGTTTCTTGTGAGGTGACCTGGGTACCTGCAGCTTGTATTTCTTTGGCAGTGGTGGTTGGCTTGAAGTTCCAGTGGCTTCCGATTGTTCCTCAAAATACCATTTCGGCCAACCTGTGACATCTTCGACCATTCCTTTTAGTGGGTGGTCTAATATGGTTGTTTGAGACTCATCTGGCTCAATTGTTGCTTCCCGATTTGGCACCATTCCATTAACTTTCAAAGCTTCCTTGGTGTTCTCTGGTTGCCCCTCCTTCAGGGTTTCTGCGTTCTGGTTCTGCAGCTCATGTACTTATGTCGGTATATTTATATTTGTGCCATCCTATGTTGGCTATTAGGTTTCTTCCAGTATAGATGTAGGGTTCACTGGTACTGTGTCTGGAGATGGGATTTCGTTGACATTGATGATCTCTGACGGTCATTCTTCACCTTCTTTCGCCTATACTCGTGACCTGGTCTGAACTTTGGTTTTTCTGGTGGTTTGGCTCGCTTCTTCTTGCTTTGGTGGTGCCATGGTGGTGAATTTCGAATTTTTTTTGTGTTTGACTAGTCTTTGTGACCTCTATGAACTCATCTCTATGCTCCTTAACCTATATTGCTCTCTATCTGTTCTCTTTTCACAAATAGACTCTTTGTTCCCACGTCTATGTGTTGTATGGGCTACGCATCAAGCTTGTTGAGGATGATTCCTTAATTATGGGTTGAATTCACCTACATTGGTTTTGTACTTTCAATTACTCTGCCTTTTTGCTGCCAGTTGGCGTGATTAGTGTGGTGTCCCTTCAGTCATTTATGTCATTTAATTCCACCTACCGATATCTTGTCGTACTTCTTTTGTCGAATTTCTTTTTCCTGCTTGTTTCCCTTTGTATGTGAGTTTTTTCCTTCTCCTTGCTGATTTTGTGTTCCTAAGTGTGCATTCCCTTTATTCCTCCAGTNTTTCTACACCTAATAAATCTCTTAACTATAAATATCCTCCATATGTGACAGAGTTTACCTCGTATGGTCCTAACCAATGCATTCTGATCTTTCCTGGGTGCTGAAATGATTTGTTGTCATACATCACTACTAGATCTCCTTCCTTGAAAGTTTTCTTCTTTATGTGTCTATCATGCCAAGCTTTGTCCCTTGATTTTTGAACTTGTTGGTGGAATCCTGCTAAGATCTGATCGTCTTCCATATTCATTAACTAATTCAGTCTCTCCTGTATTGTTCCTCGTTCTATCAGTTGTGTAATTGTTGCTACGTGCAAGCTTGGTACTAAAAATTATAATGTAACCACTGCTTATTAGCCATAAACCAGTTTAAATGGTGTGTGTCATGTCAACATTTTTCATGTAGTTCTGTGGACCCATAATACTGCTGGTACTTTGAGGTCCCAGTTGTCCCTGTTGACGTTATAGATCTTTGTTAGCACATTCTCCATGATTTTGTTGAATGCTTCCACTATGCCATTTTCCTGTGGGTGATATGGTGTGCTCTTATGATGATGCACTTCAAACTCTTCAGTCATAGCGTTGATGGTGTTGTTTATGAAGTGTGTGTCTTGGTCGCTCATCAACACTCTTGGGCACCCAAATCTAGTGATCACTTTTTCAAATAAGAAGTGTGTTTTTGTTTCTGTGTTGCAATCCTTTACTGGTGCGGCTTCTGCCCATCGTGTTAAGTACTTTGTCATGGTGATAATGTACCTTTCTCCTGTTCTTTTTGCTGGTGGTTTGATTGGTCCCACAAAGTCTATTTCCCACTTATCGAATGACTAGAGTGTTACCTGTGGTCGTAATGGCATCTCGTCCCTTCTATTGGGTTTGCCTACCCTTTGACAGACATTGGATCTTTGACAGTACTCCTTCGAGTCTTTGTGAATCATTGGACACCATATTCCTACGTGCAATACCTTCTGCGTGGTAGCTTTACCTACATAATTTCATCCCGCTATTCCATCATGGACTTCTGCTAAAACTCATGGTCTTTCATGTTTTAACACATACCTGCGCAATATGCTATATGCACCCATTTTGTATAGGTGTCCTGCAATCAATTGATAGTCGGCAGCGCGGACTACCAGGTTTTTCTTCTACGCAGTGCTATATTCTTGCGGTGCAGTACCTGTTCTCAAGTAGTGAATGATATCTACGAAGTATTCATCAACAATCTGGATTGAGAATAACTATGCATCCTGAAAGTTTTCTTCTAAATTTGTAGGTTCTTCTCCATTTGTGACCCTTGATAGGTGGTCAGGTCCTATGTTCAATTTTCCTAGTTTGACGATTACTTCAAAGTCAAATTCTTGAAACAGTAGTAACCATCGATAGATTCTCCCCCCCCAACATTGGCTTGTTGAATAGGTCTTTCAATGCTCAATGATCTGTGAACATCTTAAAGTGTTTCCCCAATAAATAATGTATGAATTTTTGTGGTGCATAAACCATAGCTATGCCTTCCCTTTCTGTAGTGTTATAGTTTTGTTCTGATTCTGATAACTTTATGCTCTCAAATTCTATCGGGTGATCCAAGTCCCTCACTCCCGGATACACCAAGATAGCTCCAAGTGATATGGATAATGCGTCTACATGGACGTGGAATGTCTTCTCCCAGTCTGGAAAGACTAGTATTGGTGCGGTGACCATCTTTTCCTTTAGGGTATCTAGACTGTGTTGACACTCGTCATTCCACTGAAACTTTGTGTCCTTTCTTAGTAGTTTTTTCATTGGTGCATTAATCTGTGCGTACCCTTTGATAAAATTCTTGTAGTATCGTGTGTGTCCCAACGTCGCTCTTAGATGATAGACTAGTTTTAGTGGTGGTAAGTTAACAATTACTGCAATCTTTGCGGGATCTACGAGTAAACCTTGTTTAAATATTATATGGCCCAATAGTATCCCAAAGGATGTTCCAAATATGTGTTTCTTTATGTTTAGTGATATATAACACTGTCTGCATCTTTTCAAAATGAGTCGTAATACTTCTACATGTTCTTTGAACAAACTGTAGACTTTCCAATCATCCAGGTATACTTTGAGAAACTGGTGGATGAATTCCTTAAACACGGCAATGACTACTCTGGAAAAGATTGATGATGCATTATTCAGTCCAAATGACATGAATTTGTACTGATAAGATCCTCACTCTATCGCAAACGTGGTCTTGTATCTGTCTTTTGTGCTATCTTGATCTGGTGGTAGCCTAAAAATCCATCAGTGAATGAGTAGGCTTCATGTCCACCTACGTTTTCTAACACTTCGTCTGTGAAAGGTGTAGGGAATGGATCATGTAGGCATGCATCTTTCAACTTCCTCAAGTTGATGCATATCCTTATCCCTTGTTGGCACAGGGGCATACCCAGGGTTCAACTCTTTAACAATGCACCAACAAAACCCTAACTACCAACCCTTTCGGCAACACCTGCGAAGCAGATGAAGTCTCACCTGAGGTAGAGGCAGGGGTGGTTGCAAGACTCAGGTATCTGCAACCTTAGCTGGGACACATATCTGTGATTCTTACTCTTAGAAATCACTTTATCATAGATCATTCATTAGTATTTAACCCTCATGGCACTCCACAGATTGCAAAGAGCACCGTAGCATTCACTTAGTCCTAGGCTAAGTTAGTACTTAGCAACAGCAAAATAGGTCTAGCACCCAACACTTTCATATATGTCAAATCTATACCCACACATCTAAGAAGCACAAAGCAATGTGGATCTATCTAATTATATCATAGAAAATCACATAGCATAATCATATCAAGCACAACACATGGAAAGAAACCAACACATTAGGTCGAAGCACCGAGCACAACACATAGAGTTACCATGGTTCACCCCCACCCTGGGGCTACATCCACAAAGTCTTCTTCTTCTTTATTAGCTTTGGTCAATCGGGTCATAGCACAGAGCTCCCACTTGTACTCTGCATAGGACAGGATATCTTTGCACACCTCACCAGATCCTCCTTCCCTGAGTAGATCTAGTACAGATCCTTCTTACAATCCGTGCACTTAGCACTTACAGAACTTGCACTCAACTCTGCAAGTCAGTCACACAATATACAAAAATCCTTTACTAGAACTTAGCTTATCTTCTTGCTCTCTCTTACATTTCTTAGCTACTTATTTATACTTTACAAAATAGGCCTAAACATGGGTAAACCCATGGGCTGACATCCCTTTCCCATTACATTAACCCAAAACCCTAAAAGGGCCCCAAAAGTGGGTTGAGATCCTGTAATCTCTGCTTCGCCTGACACTCCATCTTTGACAGGTTGTCGAAGTCCAAAAATGGTCAAATATGACCAAGTGTTCCTCAAAACTTGGTCAAGGGCCAACATCCCTCCTTGTTTCTTGTCATGTACTATCATTGGGCTTATCCATTCTGATTCTTCGACCAATTCTATGATTTCGACTTAGAGCATCCTATCGATCCCAGCTTTGAATTTCTGCTTATATATTGGGTTTAGTTTTTAAGGTCATTTTCTGATTGATCTCTCTTTAGGTCTGAGTGGTATCTTCATCTCTCCTAACTCTCCGGCTATACCCTTCATCTCTGTAAATGTTGTGGGAAACAATTCATTGTATTCGTGCAATAACTTTGTTATGCTTTCCATTGTTTTCTCTAATCTCCAATGCTAGCCATTTTGGGATTATCGACTGTCCCAATGTTGACTTTATTTACTTTGATCGACATAGAAATGAATTTTGATTCTATGCGCGGACCTTCCACATCTCTTTCTCCTTCTTCTTCTTCAATCTGAATATCGTGTGGATCATCTTCATCCGGTGCTTCCTCTTGTACATGGTAACATGACAACAGTTCCTTGGTTATTTTTCTATTCCGGTGTTGTTGTTCTGTGATAAGTTATATTTATGGTTCTTTGATGAATATCACTCCTCTTATCTTTTTAAGAGTGCCATCTATGTTGGGGTTCTCATGCTTGAATGAGAAAGTGACTATGAAATTTTTTTGCAATGTCATCCAGGTCATAGTTCCTTTGCGCGATTCCTAGTTTGTATACCAGTTCGCTGGTATGCCCTCTAGAGTGTGTATAAAATGATGAGGCCATTCCTATGGGGGTGTCATTTTCCATAGCATTATACACTCCTCCAAGTGTTCCACTGGTTCCCCTTGTCCATCATACATCAGTTGCTTGTTGTTTTTCTGTTCTGCGTCGAACCTTATGCGCAGTAACCGCTTACATTGGTACCAATCTGTGATTGTCTCTTTGTATGTGCCCCACCATATTGCATGTGCGGCCTTGAGTGCTAGATCAAGTTCTAACAATATATGGTTCTCTAAGACTTCATCTTCATACTGTATCAAGAATGTTTCCAAATCGTTTACTATGTGAAAACTGGGTGGTTCCCTGATTTTTGTGCCTACCCTTCTTACTGTGTGGTCTATTCTTGCACATATTTTCATGGATACTTCATGTAGCCTTTGTTGCCAGTTCTCTAAACATGTATCTGAGTATGTTTCACATGAAGTAATGCTCCACCAACTAAGTATCCAATCTGCAGTTGGGTTTACATAATCCTCATCACACGCAATTGTTATGTACAACTGGATGATTTCCTCTAAGTCTAGGCAATTAGGTTCTACAAACCTCTCCCCTTTTGATGGATCCAAAGGCGCGATGACCCTATATTCTCCTAAATCAAATGTCATTTTCCTGGTCTTCAAATTGATTATGTCCTGGTTTTCAAGCGCCCAATCCAGACCAAGCAACGTTGGGTAAGGTGTTGTGTTGTCCACTATTTCAATGACTTCAAAATCTACTTTAGTGCACACTCCATCCAGATCTATTGTCACTCCTTTCGGTCTACCTATTGGTAGGACATTATGTTGGTTTGTCAGTTTCAATTGAATAGCTAAATATCCTAACATGATCTCTCCCATGCATTGCCATGTCTTCTTTGGTAATACACTAACTTCAAATCCTAGATCCACTATGATGTCTCCCATATTGAAATCTCCAATGTTAGCATTCAGTTTAAACTCCCTACTTGTTTGTATTCTTGTGTGTAGGTGATTGACTATTTTTTTTTCTAGTTTTCCTTCTGTCTCGATGCTACATTTTTCTAGTATGTTTTGTAATATTTTGACAAATGATGGATCACTTAATACCTTTACACATGATTGAAAAAATACTTTGATTGTACTTACTTGTCCCATGGAATGTATTTCTCTGGTATGATCCACTAATAGAGGCATTTCGTATTCTAGTGCTTCCTTACTTTGTTGCACAGTTGAAGTCGTCACAATATCTTCCTTCTGGAATTCTTGTCAAGCTTGCTTAAATATCTCCTTTTCCTTCTGCGCGTCGAACTGCTTCCTTGGTTCAGTGTTCTTTTTCACCCATTAATTTTTTGTTGGCTCTTGTCGAGCAGCATCGTTCCCTATTTTAGATCCTCCGTGAGTAACTATATTGATGTTTCATCCTTCATGTCTTTCTTCGGCAGAAATCCACTGAACATTCTAGTTATTCTGGTTCCTCTTTTCTTGGATCCTTACTAGTAGTGTCAGACATTCTTATGTATCATGGTCTGATGCGTGATAATACATACAAGTTGTTGGTGGAAGTGGAAATTCCCTTGCATAATGTCTCGGTTGTTGACAATTGTGACACACCACTAGTCCTCTACCTCGTCTTAAACCTCCTCTTTCTCATCCTCCACCTTTGTAGCCCGCTCTATCTCCTCTCGGTGCATTATATTGCGGCACATGATTATACTACGTGGTATTGTATTGAGGTTGTGTTGCATTATATTGTGGTTGTGTGTTATTGTATGGTTGTTGCGTAGGATTATACTGTTGTTGTACAGTGTTGTATGGTGTTGGAACTGGATTAAATTGTGGTGTGGTTTTCCCTGTCATCATTTCTGCCTTCACTCTATATGCATCGGATTTCCTTTCTCACATCAACTCCATTGTTCTACAATATTTGTCATCGTGGCCCACTTACTTGAAAAAGGTGCAATATGAACTCTTTGGGATTGTCTGGTATTTTTGCATCATTAGGAAATGATAGGGGTCATGACCCGATTTCTTACAGACTTCGTACCATGGTCCTCCTGTGGGAAACGGGTTTGGCATTCTTGCTCCCATATACTACACGAATGTTGGACATTCATTCTTGTGGTGGCCTTCTATCCTGCATGTGGTACACCAAACAGTTTCTTGTTTGTCCTTACTCTTATTCTGGATTAGTTGAACCATTAAGTTCTTCAATTCCTCCTTCATCTCTTCAATATCTGGGTCTGTCTATTGGTACTAGTTTTCTTCCAGTTGTAGGGTTGCCTGCGTTTGGAACTTTTGTTGTCGCAATGGATATTTTAAGTGTGGGAGTAGTGAATTGACAAACAAGTGTCGATGTTGCATGTCGGTCATGAGATATTTTAACTTTCCCTTCAGTTGCTTGAATCTCTGGTCAATCTCCCATATGTATTATCCTAGTTTTTGTCAGATTTCTATCATCTCATTCATGTATTGATCCTCTGAGCTCAGCTTCTGGAACTCATTTATAAGTAACTTATTAATGTCTATTAGTGTCCTTTTCATCCCCGATGCCTTGTTTGCGTCGAGGCTCATGTACCAGTCTAATGCGAAGTCTCTTAGCGTAATCACTAGTTGTGCAAGTTTGGTATCTTCATCAGTGATCTATTTTCCTTCCCAAATCTTTGCACAAATTAAAAGTGTTTCTCAAGGTCTTATGTTGCTTCTCCTCGAAATTATGGTAACCTGATGGTGGGATCGTGTCCTGCCATTCTGAATGTCAAATTACTACCTCCTCATGGTGTAGATACTTGACTAGTGTTGCCTAAACTAGCTCCTCCAGTTGGTGTTCCTTGTGTGGATGTACTTCCTTATGTCTGACTACTTCTGAAATTTGGTTTTCTAAACAGTGGTGTTCTCTTTGGTGTATTAGTCGCACATGGATTTATGGGTTCCACACTGACATTAATATGGATAGTATTTTTTCCTTCTCTTCCCATTCTTGGACCTCTTGTCTTCCTCTCATACGTTGCGCATAGGATTTCCTCAATCTTCTCCACAGCCCAAAGATGCTCTACCTCTTCCTCATCACTCACCAAGCCTTCCCTCACAGCTGCATCTCTCTTCTTGGTATTCACCTTGTATTGGTAGGGTACTCCGTTATGCATCTTTCTAGTTGTCTCAATGATCTTCTTGATCTGGTCGTCATCCATCATGATCGGTTCCAAGGGTTCCTCCTTCTTGCCCTTATCCTTTCCTCCTTCCATTTCTCCTCTTTCTGTCAGTGCTTTCCCCCTCCCCCATGCACGCAGGGAAGTTTAGATGATTGACTCCATTGTCAGTACTCTTTTGTTATATAGAATTATCTTAATAGAAGTATACAGTGATATAATGTACCTTCCTCGAGGTCCATGTAGAAACTCTTTCTCCGTTGCATTGTATGACTTTGTTGTGTTGACTGCAAACTTTGTTATAAAACCTGCCACAATGTTATCAAGCCAAAAATCTATTGTGCGGGTGAACTTATTGTTAACCTACTGTAACTTCTCAATCTGTACTGGGGTCCACTCTAGTTTTTGAATATGGTTCGTTGCATGGTTATCCTTCAACCTTAGTATCCACTCCTGCAATAGATGTGGAAAATCGTAGAAAAAGACTTCATGCAAATCAGTAAACACATATTTCTCAATATATTTGCGAGCTGTTAGTCTAGGGTTTTTGTTGTATTTCTGTGAAAAATCTAGCTCCTTAGCTCTTAGCCAAGTTTTGATCTCTGCTTTTGTGGGATTCCACGATCTCAACATTCCCTTCTAATGGCTCATTTCTTTCTACCCTAACATTTTATTGATCTGCCTCCAACAGATCTTCGACTTATCTCATCTACTCAAACCTCTCTTGTTCCTACCAACAGCAATAGAACCATGTGTTGGTCTTTTAATCTTCTATATTGTCTACTTTTACTGACCCAGGGTTCATGTATGTTTAGGTTTCCAACAAATCCTCTAAAACTATCGGCCCTCCTGGTAACCCAGAAGGAAACACAACACACAGAATGCGTTGCACAATCTCACCCGATATAGCTTTAATGGGTGGTTGTAAGACTCGGGTGTTTACAACCTAGGATTGAGTGTGAGATAAGATAACTATATATTGAACCATTTGTTATGACTTGTGAACACAGTATATTGTTATTAACGAATAAGCAAGAAATATAACAACTTATTCATTCAACATAATAATAATTGTTGAAGACAATAAAGATATGCATGCATTCATCACATAACACAGATGTTACCATGGTTCACCCCCTCCTGGGCTACATCCATAAATATTTGGCTCTCGTCTCTTTTATTATAGTATTTCCACATCTACGGTGTCGTGCGCTTACAGCTCTTCTTGGTCAGGTAAGATCTATATGAGGCAGACTATATCACACCAGGCTCCCTAGCCTAAGATCTAACCCTCAAGATCTTCCCTCCTTCATCCTCTCTATCTCAACAGCTTATACAAAATAGATCATACAGCACAATATCACGTATTGCATCAACTCATGTATAACTAAAACAGTAACAACAATAATCCCAACCAACCCCTTATGATACCTAAGCATCTATCTTTATACATTTCTATCTCTTCAGTCATTTATAATATCTTACCAAAACCCTAAA
>JASDQU010735902.1:73264-84467 GCA_032191745.1 Picea mariana | reverse complement strand
GAAGTTGTGTTGCATTATACTGTGGTTGTGTGTTATTGTATGGTTGTTGCGCAGGATTATACTATTGTTGTACAATGTTGTATGGAGTTGGAACTGGATTAAATTGTGGTGTGGTTTTCCCTGTCATCATTTCTGCCTTCACTCTATATGCATCGGATGTCCTTTCTTGCATCAACTCCATTGTTCTACAATCTTTGTTATCGTGGCCCACTTACTTGAAAAAGGTGCAATATGAACTCTTTGGGACTGTCTGGTATTTTTGCATCATCAGGAAATGATAGGGGTCATGACCCAATTTCTTACAGACTCCATACCATGGTCCTCCTGTGGGAAATGGGTTTGGCATTCCTGCTCCCATATACTACATGAATGTTGGACATTCATTCTTGTGGTGGCCTTCTATCCTGCATGTGGTACACCAAACAGTTTCTCGTTTGTCCTTACTCTTATTCTGGATTAGTTGAACCATTAATTTCTTCAATTCCTCCTTCATCTCTTCAATATCTGGGTCTGTCTGTTGGTACTAGTTTTCTTCCAGTTGTAGGGTTTCCTGCGTCTAGAACTTTTGTTGTTGCAATGGATATTTTAAGTGTGGGAGCAGTGAATTGACAAACAAGTGTCGATGTTGCATGTCGGTCATGAGATATTTTAACTTTCCCTTCAGTTGCTTGAATCTCTGGTCAATCTCCCATACGGATTATCCTATTTTTTGTCGGATTTCTATCATCTCATTCATGTATTGATCCTCTAAGCTCAGCTTCTGGAACTCATTTATAAGTAACTTATTAATGTCTACTAGTGTCCTTTTCATCCCCGATGCCTTGTTTGTGTCAAGGCTCATGTACCGGTCTAATGTGAAGTCTCTTAGCGTAATCACTAGTTGTGCAAGTTTGGTATCTTCATCAGTGATCTATTTTCCTTCCCAAATCTTTGCACAAATTAAAAGTGTTTCTCAAGGTCTTATGTTGATTCTCCTCAAAATTATGGTAACCTGATGGTGGGATCGTGTCCTGCCATTCTGAATGTCAAATTACTCCTCCGCATGGTGTAGATACTTGACTAGTGTTGCCTGAACTAGCTCCTCCAGTTGTTGTTCCTTGTGTGGATGTACTTCCTAATGTCTGACTACTTTTGAACTTTGGTTTTCTAAACAGTGGTGTTCTCTTTGGTGTATTAGTCGCACATGGATTTATGGGTTCCACACTGACATTAATATGGATAGTATTTTTGCCTTCTCTTCCCATTCTTGGACCTCTTGTCTTCCTCTCATACGTTGCGCGTAGGATTTCCTCAATCTTCTCCACAGCCCGCAGATGCTCTACCTCTTCCTCATCACTCACCAAGCCTCCCCTCATAGCTGCGTCTATATTCTTGGTATTCACCTTGTATTAGTAGGGTACTCTGTTATGCATCTTTCCAGTTGTCTCGATGATCTTCTTGATCTGGTCGTCATCCATCATGATCGGTTCCAAGGGTTCCTCCTTCTTGCCCTTATCCTTTTCTCCTTCCATTTCTCCTCTTTCTGTCAGTGCTTTCCCCCTCCCCCATGCACGCAGGGAAGTTTAGATGATTGACTCCATTGTCAGTACTCTTTTGTTATATAGAATTATCTTAATAGAAGTATACAGCGATATAATGTACCTTCCTTGAGGTCAATGTAGAAACTCTTGCTCCGTTTCACTGTATGACTTTGTTGTGTCGACTGCAAACTTTGTTATAAAACCTGCCACAATGTTGTCAAGCCAAAAATCTATTGTGCGAGTGAACTTATTGTTAACCTATTGTAACTTCTCAATCTGTACTGGGGTCCACTCTAGTTTTCGAATATGGTTCGTTGTGTGGTTATCCTTCAACCTTAGTATCCACTCCTGCAATAGATGTGGAAAATCGTAGAAAAAGACTTCATGCAAATCAGTAAACACATATTTCTCAATATATTTGTGAGGTGTTAGTCTAGGGTTTTTGTTGTATTTCTGTGCAAAATCTAGCTCCTTAGTTCTTAGCCAAGTTTCGATCTCTGCTTTTGTGGGATTCCACGATCTCAACATTCCCTTCTAATGGCTCATTTCTCTCTACCCTGACATTTTATTGATCTGCCTCCAACAGATCTTCGACTTGTCTCATCTACTCAAACCTCTCTTGTTCCTACCAACGGCAATAGAACCATGTGTTGGTATTTTAATCTTCTATATTGTCTACTTTTACTGACCCAGGGTTCATGTTTGTTTAGGTTTCCAACAAATCCTCTAAAACTATTGGCCCTCTTGGTAACCCAGAAGGAAACACAACACACAGAATGTGTTGCACAGTCTCACCCGATATAGCTTTAATGGGTGGTTGTAAGACTTAGGTGTTTATAGCCTAGGATTGAGTGTGAGATAAGATAACTATATATTGAACCATTTCTTATGACTTATGAACACAGTATATTGTTATTAACGAATAAGCAGGAAATATAACAACTTATTCATTCAACATAATAATAATTGTTGAAGACAATAAAGATATGCATGCATTCATCACATAACACAAATGTTACCATGGTTCACCCCCTCCTGGGCTACATCCATAAATATTTGGCTCCCGTCTCTTTTATTATAGTATTTCCACATCTACAGCGTCGTGCGCTTACAGCTCTTCTTGGTCGAGTAAGATCTATATGAGGCGGACTAGATCACACCAGGCTCCCTAGCCTAAGATCTAACCCTCAATATCTTCTCTCCTTCATCCTCTCTAGCTCAACAGCTTATACAAAATAGATCATACAGCACAATATCACGTATTGCATCAACTCATGTATAACTAAAACAGTAACAACAATAATCCCAACCAACCCCTTATGATACCTAAGCATCTATCTTTATACATTTCTATCTCTTCAGTCATTTATAATATCTTACCAAAACCCTAAACCTACCATCGTTAGGTCTTCCCTCACATGCGCGCATGTTGTTCTTCCTTCCAGTTGTCGCTTTCCTCGTGCATGCTTTATTTCCCAAAAATTCCTTGATTTTCCACTTTGGTCTACTATTGCACCTCTTTCTTCACCTTAGTGAGAAAAATAGAGGTGCTTGCAAGCTTAGTTGGGTTTGCTAAGAAGGATAGCTGCAAGGAAAAGGGTTAGAAAAAGAAATATAAAACAACAACTAAGAATTAAACTAAGAAATAAAACAACAACTAAATTAATGAACATAGGGACATAAGGACAAAAGAAACAATGAGACCCATGTCACCAATGATAAGGCTGATATTAGTGAAAGAAAACACCAAGAAGCAAGAGGACTATGAGTCCCTTCTTCCTCCAAGGGAGGGCTCTTGAACCCCCACAAATAATCTCTTCTTACAACTTTGAAAATGAAAATGAAAATGGTGAAAGAATTCTTTGCTAATCCACTCAAAGGGTGAGATGGATTGCCCAATGCAATGATGCAAGTATACTCTTGGAAAGGATAGAAGATTCCTCAAGAGAATAATGGCAGCATAACTTTGCTATGAATTCCTTGAAAAATGAAGTGTATCCATGGCCTTTTTATAGCATTCCTTTGAGTTATTGTCCAACTAGTTTGTAGTGTGTAAAGAGGCTAATTAGGACATTTCTAGGTCTTTGACCAGCCACCCAATCGAATCCAGTCCAAATTTGAGTGTCAAATCAACTTGAAAGCTGAACCAAAAGTGGGTGGGAGGCCAACCACTCTCATAAAAGCATCGTTTCTCAGGTGCACGGCTTTTTGCGACAACAGTCGCACATCATGCACATGTACACGATTTATGTGTTCCTATTTTGCGCATGTGCACGCGCGCCCAGTGTCTTCATAGCGCCCTTTAATTTTTGCACTAGTTGTATATTTTTTTACCCTTTGGGAATGATTTTGTGATATTTTTGGTCCATGGTGACCTCATAACTGTTTGGAGATGCTGAATTCCTGTAACCATTTGCGGATGAAATTTCAGTGATAATAGATGCCCCCTGATGGATGAGGTTAGGAGCATACGTATAGCTAAAATACATCAATGTTTCTTCTACTAAGAGTGTTTTTGTAAGAGAGAGCGATAGTGGTATTTTCCAGAGCTATCCGTTGGAGGGAAAAAGGAACCTGTAGAACCCGACCTTCCATAAGGTGTGTAAAAATAAATTATGTACAAACAAGGTAGGCATGCCCCATGCTCGTGTCATGTAACTCAAAAAAGAGGAATGAAGTGTTGATGTAGATAATTGCAGTGCCCTCAGGGGTGGTCATGATAAAGGAAGAAGACAATTATGTGGAGAAACTTACTTTGAACAGTAGGCAGCGATATATGTAAGAAGTATTACGGATTCTGTAGGCATTGATAGCCCAGCTAGGTTCAGAGGTCTTTGGAAAATATGAGAAATAACTGCAATAGTCACAAAGTAAGACCCACCGTAACATGAGAAAGTGTTGAAGTCAAATTTTATAGGGGTCAATGACAGCATCGAGCAATGGTGGTTCTCTCTGTGTCGTCTGAGATCTCTCATTGGATAGGTAATGAGAATCAAGATACGGTCGCCCTTCTGGAAAACTATGTTGATGTCAACAAAAGGGGGACACGACTCCCAGAAGCAAAGGGCTTCGTGAAATCTACGAGGTGAGGTTAGGAATTAGAGGAGTTACATGGTTGAATTCAAGATGTATGGAGACTCAAGACTATCTTTGGTTGGGGGTATATGAAAAGTATAAGTGGTTGCAACCGTTCAACTAAGTCGAGTGTCAGGGGGACAACAAGATGTGGGATAAGTTGTGCCAGAGGCAGGACAAAGTGAACAAACTCATAGGGCAGAGGTAAATGACCTGTGGGATACTCAGAGGATATGGTTGATGTCAACAAGGGTAGATGATAAGGAGTGCCCCAACCAAGGGCGACATGGGTTGCGTTTTCCAAAAAGGGAAGAAGGTCACCAAAGGTGACGACAAAAAGGTAATGTAAATGTTGGAAACAAAGGCGTTTGTACAATAAATAAAGAATAATTTGAGATGAGTGTACAAATACAGAAACAGGTGCCCCAATGTAATATGGTTGGCCTGGTTAGGGAACAATTTTCTTGGAGAACTAGTGGAGGGTGGGGGCCCCATGGGTGGGTTTCTGTATGAGGTAGGTGAAATGAAGGGAAATTTGCAGATGGGAAAACTGATTGTGGATGAAATGGAGGGTTCATGATACTGCGGAGGTGCAGTCAAAAATAGAACCTTGAAGAGATAATCTGGGAGTCTAGTGGGAAAGCTAACAAAATGAGGAGAATGAGTATGTGGCTGATTCGCGACATAATGTCAGACTATCGGGACTCCCATCCCTAAAGGGTTGAAAAACATCATGAGTTTCAATGTGAAAAAGGGGCCTATGAATGGGACAGCTCATGTGGGGGAGAGTGCTACCGGGTGACAGTACCGAAGATGCAAATGGAGGTGTTGGTACTACAGAGCCGGAGATGGAGATCCTAGAGGCAAATGTTAGAGGGTGTGACTGGAGATGCAAGTGAGATTCAGAGGGAATGATTACATGCTAGTGTTGATTATATACCTGAAGGGGTTGTGTTGATGTATGATGACCAAGTACCTACACACATGAAAACCAAATACCTGACGTGAGCAATATCTGAAGAGAATCGAACATACGAGCATTTATCTGATAATTTTGAACATGAGCAGGCGTACCTGAGTGTGTCATGGGCGAATGCTCCGTCGGGGAGTCGCCAATCTGTTGTGCCTCTTTCGTCACCTTAGTGAGAAAAATAGAGGTGCTTGCAAGCTTATTTGGGTTCGTTAAGAAGGACAGATGCAAGGAAAATGTTTAGAAAAATAAATATAAAACAACAACTAAGAAATAAAACAACAACTAAATTAATGACCATAGGGACATAAGGACAAAAGAAACAATGAGGCCCATGTCACCAATGATAAGGCTGATATTAGTGAAAGAAAACACCGAGAAGTAAGAGGACTATGATTCCCTTCTTCCTCCAAGGGAGGGCTCTTGGACCCCCACAAATAAGCTCTTTTTACAACTTTGAAAATGAAAATGAAAATGGCGACAGAATTCTTTGCTAATCCACTCAAAGGGTGAGATGGATTGCCCAATGTAATGATGCAAGTATACTCTTGGCAAGGATGGAAGATTCCTCAAGAGAATAATGGCAGCATAACTTTGCTATGAATTCCTTGAAAAATGAAGTGTATCCATGGCCTTTTTATAGCATTCCTTTGAGTTATTGTCCAAATAGTTTGTAGTGTGTAAAGAGGCTAATTAGGGCATTTCTAGGTCTTTGACCAGCCACCCAGTCGAATCCAGTCCAGATTTGACTGTCAAATCAACTTGGAAGATGAACCAAAAGTGGGTGGGAGGCCAACCACTCTCATAAATGTGCCATTTCTCAAGTGCACGGATTTTTGCGACAATAGTCGTGCATCATGCGCATGTGCACGATTTCTGCATTCCTGTTTTGCACATGTGCACGCATGCCCAGTGTCTTCATAGTGCCCTTTAATTTTTGCACTAGTTGTATAGTTTTTGACCCTTTGGGAATTCTTTTGTGATATTTTTGGTCCATGGGTGACCTCATAACTGTTTGGCGATGCTGAATTCCTGTAACCATTTGCGTATAAAATTTCAGTGATAACACCTACATCCAACAATGATATTACCTTGGATAATTCATTGGATGACTTATGAACACTTCTATAGGGTTCATCTACTTCTTGGGTGCTACTTCACTTCATCCATGAAGTTGTTCCACCTTTTTAGGCTAGGCATTTGCTAGTTTCTTTCTTGAAGGATTATTTCATCATGATTCAAGGCTTATACCATGCACTTGAGGAGTAAAACTCTCCCTTGAATATTTCACACATAACTTATGGAATTTTTTTGGAGTAGCCTCCCTCTTTAGAGTTTTTTATCATTTTGAGGGCCTTTCTCACTTAGGAGGCTTGTAATTCAATATTTGAGGAACACTAAGAGACACCCATTTAATTTTTGAGGAATTTATGGAGCATCTACACACTTTTGGGGCCTTTGGAGGCTAACCTTGCACCTTGGATCCACATTATTTTTTCATTAAATGGGATATCCTCTCTCCGGCTTGTTATCACAGGATTTGTACATGTGCAAATCCCTCCAAAAGATCCCAATATTGTGTAAAAATTGGAAGAATCTACCACTATCACTTAAGTAGAGACTTACCTCATTTTAATGATGGTGTTAAGTACCTGAATAGATCTGCAAATATACTTCATAAATAATCCAAAATAAACTAACCATTCACCAATAATGAACATAAGAAATAGTCAAAACCATTGAGGTAGGGTAACACCATATATTAATCCTTATGGAAGGATAAAACTCCTCAAGCAATACTTTCTTATTACAACAACAATATTCTTCACTATGCTTCAATACATTACTTTCACTCCTTTATATAGCATTCTCTATATTCTAGGAACATTATAGAGAAGGAATCTTCTAGAAATCTTACCATAGTGTGCCTTATTTAATAATATAGTGGACCTAGTCCACCTTACATTGAATGACCTCCACTAATAATGCATAACTACATTCCCATTGTGTACCTCCCTAGGTATACTACAAGTACTCTTACACTTATTATATCTAACTACCATAGTGGGCCTTATTTAATACTATAGTGGACCTAGTCCACCTTACATTTAATTACCTCCACTATTATCACTATGGGCCCTCTGGGCCCCCCCCACTACCTCTCTAGCTACCTAACAGATGGAAAGAGGTCCACCATAAGGGATGCCTTCTTAGTGACCTCAAGGGATCAAATAAAAATATTATCCAAGCCTACAACCCTCTATCTTGGTCACCTGATGATTAGGTCTAGGTATAGGAGAGAAAATAAGAGGTAACGAGGTAAGTGTTGTACAAGTATGATAAAATAAGCAATTTGCATCATAATATAGACAATTTCCAAGCTATAATAACCTCTTAGACACTAGATAATCAATAAATGTGATGGTTGTTGCAAATTACAACGATAAACTAGTTGTGCAACAAAAATCAATATTTTGAAACAACAACAAATAAAAGAACTCAGAAATATAACAATTTAGCATGAGAATTAAACCTTCAACAAGTACAGTATTTTCCAATTGCTAGATGGAATTTCTAAGTGACTTAGGCCACTTTACCAAGTGTGCATGCAACAAATTAAAGTGAATTTCAGTGGATGTAGCAAAATTTTGTAACAACAACAATAAATAATGTTTGTTTGCTAAAATTAAGGTTAGGAAAGTTAGTAGAATGTTTGAGAGAGAGAGAGAGAGAATATCGATTTTGAATGCTACTTACACTACAAGAACAAATCTAGACTAGTGTCATTGTCCTCTAGGTTTCATGGAGTCCAACATGCACAACCTTGAAGATTGAACTAGATGAAATGAGAAACATTCGGTCTAAACCCTAAGGTGCAAACACTCTTCAGCCTAGGGACTAGACCTTGAAGAAAATAGTTCCTAGAGTGAAAACACTCTTGGGCCATAGGTGTAGTTTTGTTTCTTCTTATTCCAGTTAGGTAAAGGATCAAAGACTAGGGTTAAAACCCTAAAGTGAAATAACTTTTGGGCCTCAGGTTTTTAACTCTAGAAAATAATTCTTTCACAAACTTGGACAATAAAAACTTTATGGAGAGAAGCACTTATGTCTCATTACTAGGGTTCCAACAAGACAAATAAACTTGCAAAAATATATCAATTAACACCTTGAACATTAGCAAAAGACGAGAAACTGTAGCAAATTACTTACTTCAAGTTTTCTAGACCATTCAAACCCTAGTTGCATAAATTAACCATCCAAGAGAGGAAAGACATCCACAAAAATCCTTCTCCAAAAGTAGTTAATGAGTTCAAGAGAGCAGGCTAAGAGAGAAAATAATGAACTTTTTAGAGTTTTGTTCGACAACACAGGTATTCCAACAGAGGACGAAGACCTCCAGTAACCACTCACATAACCATATTAAAGATCAACACATCGATGTTTTCACGTGGTAAAACCCTGTGGGGAAACATCCACGGCCCCAACCAACACAGCCACTTGGAGCAGTTTATTAATGAAAATAAAAAGATTACAGAGAGATTTTACAAGAGAGTTTGTCACAATCAATCATCGGAAAATGACCCTCCATGCTATTTAAATAGAGATCATGGACCAATCGAGTGTTAAGCCACGGATCAATGGCTATTAATATCTAGGAGAGTATGAACCATCGGATCACTCTAAGTTGGGAACATATCGTGACCGTCGGATTTCCTAACTACAAGTGCATACTAATGCATACTAAAGAAACACACTAGAAAACACACTTTTACCTAACAACACAATAGACCAAGTAGATCTTAACTAACTCCTAAGTGTCTAAATATCCTAACATCCCCCCTTAAGAACAACTTGGGATAGGATTGAAGGATTTAGAATAGTGACACAATAGGAGAAGGAAGGAGGCACTAGAGCCTATCACCCCTTAATTACAACTTCTTGAACTCCTAACATAGATCGAAGTTTGGAAAACTTCGCTTCTGTAAGAGACTTTGTGAAAATGTCTGCAACTTGATCTTCTATAGGGAAAAAGAGCACTTCAATAACTTGATCATGAATGAGCTTTCTAATGAAGTTCATGTGTAGATCTATGTGTTTACTACACTGATGTTGAATTGGGTCTTTGGCGAGCTTGATGGAATTCTGATTATCACACCAAACGCTGGTCAAATGTTGGTGTTGGAATCCAAACTTTGAAAGGATCTATTGAAGACACAGGGCTTCCTGACTTGCATTTACCACTGCTTGGTACTCTTCTTCTGCTAAAGAAAGTGAAATAGCCTATTGTTTCTTACAGGCCCAGGTGACGGGTCCTGAACCAAGGCTAAAAACATAACATGTAGTAGACTTCCGATCATCAAGGTCACTGGCCCAATCTGAATCAATGAAACCAACCAATAAAGGAGTCCCCCATGAACTACAATGTATCCTGAACTGAATTGTACCATGAACATAGTGAAGTATCCTTTTAGTTGATTTCCAATGGCTTCCATGGGGAATTTGCATATACTGGGAAACAAGACCAATAGCAAAGGAAATATCAAGATGGGTATGAGTCAAGTATAAGAGGCTACCAACTAACTGACGGTACAGGGTGGCATCAACTTCAAGAGAAGTATAGGTGGAAGTAAGCTTGACTCCAAACTTGAAGGGAGAAGGGGTTGGTTTACAATCGTCCATGTGAAAGCTACAAAGAAGGTCACAATCATACTTAGACTGGGAAAGAAAAATTCCTTCATTGGTTTGCAAAACTTGGAGGCCAAAGAAATAGTGCAAAAAGCCTAAGCCTGTCATTTCAAATTTCATATTAACACTAGTTTTCACATGGTTTAAAAGTTTTGAGTCACTACCAGTAAGGATAAGGTCATCAACATAAAGGACAAGTATTATGAGATGGCTTCTTGTTGGGTATGTGTTATATTCTTTGCATGTGTGTGTGTGTGTGGGCACGTCATATATGACAATTGCATTTGTGGATTTTTAAATTAATCCCATGTTAAGGGATTAGGGTTTTGGTATCTACGGAATACCTAAAAATGTTGTATATATTGTATGGCGAATGGTAAAATTCGATATAATGAAAATAAGAAAGGTTTTCCTGATTGAGGGTTTCTGGTATAAAATCTTTGTGTACTCTGTGTATGAGCCATTGATTAATTTCTGTATTGCTTAAGAATCTATATGCATTTCTTTACTTCACAGATTTAAAACTTACACTTCTTACTTTCTTGGTATAGACATTAGGATCAGAATGGCATCTAGAGAATCCAGTGGAAATAAGAAAATTGTCCATTTTGGCATACCAAGCTCGGGGAGCTTGCTTGAGACCATAAAGAGATTTCTTGAGGCGACAAACAAGGCTAGAGTCATTTTGGACATAGCCAGGAGGTTGTTCCATGTGGATTTCTTCTTGCAAATCTTTGTGCAAGAAGGAAGATTTAACATCCATCTGATGGACCTCCCATTTATGTGAGGCAGCAATGGAAAGAATAAGGCGGATGGAATTAATTTTTTCTACAGGGACAAAGGTTTCATTATAGTCAATTCCTTCAACTTGGTAAAATCCTTTGACAACTAACCAAGCCTTATGTCTTTCAACACTTCCATCTGATGCATACTTAGTTTTGTAGACACATTT
>JASDQU010735902.1:61864-73198 GCA_032191745.1 Picea mariana | reverse complement strand
GAAAGAATTCTTTGCTAATCCACTCAAAGGGTGAGATGGATTGCCCAATGCAATGATGCAAGTATACTCTTGGAAAGGATAGAAGATTCCTCAAGAGAATAATGGCAGCATAACTTTGCTATGAATTCCTTGAAAAATGAAGTGTATCCATGGCCTTTTTATAGCATTCCTTTGATTTATTGTCCAACTAGTTTGTAGTGTGTAAAGAGGCTAATTAGGGCATCTCTAGGTCTTTGACCAGCCACCCAGTCGAATCCAGTCCAAATTTAAGTGTCAAATCAACTTGGAAGCTGAACCAAAAGTGGGTGGGAGGCCAACCACTCTCATAAAAGCATCGTTTCTCAGGTGCACGGATTTTTGCGACAACAGTCGCACATCATGCACATGTGCACGATTTCTGTGTTCCTATTTTGCGCATGTGCGCGCGCGCCCAGTGTCTTCATAGCGCCCTTTAATTTTTGCACTAGTTGTATAGTTTTTTACCCTTTGGGAATGATTTTGTGATATTTTTGGTCCATGGGTGACCTCATAACTGTTTGGCGATGCTAAATTCCTGTAACCATTTGCAGATGAAATTTCAATGATAATAGATGCCCCCTAATGGATGAGGTTAGGAGCATACGTATAGTTGAAATCCATCAATGTTTCTTCTACTAAAAGTGTTGTTGTAAGAGATAGCGATAGTAGGATTGTCCAGAGCTATCCGTTGGAGGGAAAAAGGAACCTGTAGAACCCGACCTTCCATAAGGTGTGTAAAAATAAATTATGTACAAACAAGGTGGGCATGCCCCATGCTCGTGTCATGTAACTCAAAAAAGAGGAATAAAGTGTTGATGTAGATAACTGCAGTGCCCTCAGGGGTGGTCATGATAAAGGAAGAAGACAATTATGTGTAGAAACTTACTTTGAATAGTAGGCAGCGATATATGTAAGAAGTATTATGGATTCTGTAGGCATTGATAGCCCAGCCAGGTTCAGAGGTCTTTGGCAAATATGAGAAATAACTGCAATAGTCACAAAGTAAGACCCACCGTAACATGAGAAAGTGTTGAAGTCAAATGTTACAGGGGTCAATGACAGCAAGGAGCAATGGTGGTTCTCTCTGTGTCGTCCGAGATCTCTCATTGGATAGGTAATGAGAATCAAGATACTATCGCCCTTCTAGAAAACTATGCTGATGTCAACAAAAGGGGGACACGACTCCTAGAAGCAAAGCACTTCGTGAAATCTACGAGGTGAGGTTAGGAATTAGAGGAGTTACATGGTCGAATTCAAGATGTATGGAGACTCAAGACTATCTTTGGTTGGGGGTATATGCAAAGTATAAGTGGTTGCAACCGTTCAACTAAGTCGAGTGTCAGGGGGACAACAAGATGTGGGATAAGTTGTGCCAGAGGCGGGACAAAGTGAACAAACTCAGAGGGAAGAGGTAAATGACCTGTGGGATACTCAGAGGATATGGTTGATGTCAACAAGGGTAGATGATAAGGAGTGCCCCAACCAAGGGAAACATGGGTTGCGTTTTCCAAAAAGGGAAGAAGGTTACCAAAGGTGACGACAAAAAGGTAATGTAAATGTTGGAAACAAAGGCGTTTGTACAATAAATAAAAAATAATTTGGGATGAGTGTACAAATATAGAAACGGGTGCCCCAATGTAATATGGTTGGCCTGGGTAGGGCACAATTTTCTTGGAGAACTAGTGGAGGGTGGGGGCCCCATGGGTGGGTTTCTGTATGACGTAGGTGAAATGAAGGGAAATTTGCAGATGGGAAAACTGATTGTGGATGAAATGGAGGGTTCATGATACTACGGAGGTGCAGTCAAAAATAGAACCTTGAAGAGATAATCTGGGAGTCTAGTGGGAAAGCTAGCAAAATGAGGAGAATGAGTATGTGGCTGATTCGCGACATAATGTAAGACTATCATGACTCCCATCCCTAAAGGGTTGAAAAACATCATGAGTTTCAATGTGAAAAAGGGGCCTATGAATGGGACAACTCATGTGGGAGAGAGTGCTACCGGGTGACAGTACCGAAGATGCAAATGGAGGTGTTGGTACTACAGAGCCAGAGATGGAGATCCTAGAGGCAAATGTTAGAGTGTGTGACTGAAGATGCAAGTGAGATTCAGAGGGAATGATTACATGCTAGTGCTAATTATATACCTGAAGGGGTTGCGTTGATGTATGATGACCAAGTACCTACACACATGAAAACCAAATACCCGACGTGAGCAATATCTGAAGAGAATCGAACATACGAGCATTTATCTGATAATTTTGAACATGAGCAGGCGTACCTGAGTGTGTCATGAGCGGATGCTCCATCGGGGAGTCGCCAATATGTTGTGCCTCTTTCGTCACCTTAGTGAGAAAAATAGAGGTGCTTGCAAGCTTAGTTGGGTTCGCTAAGAAGGACAGATGCAAGGAAAAGGTTTAGAAAAATAAATATAAAACAACAACTAAGAATTAAACTAAGAAATAAAACAACAACTAAATTAATGACCATAGGGACATAAGGACAAAAGAAATAATGAGGCCCATGTCACCAATGATAAGGCTGATATTAGTGAAAGAAAACACTGAGAAGTAAGAGGACTATGAGTCCCTTCTT
This sequence comes from Picea mariana, assembly GCA_032191745.1. Lineage (NCBI taxonomy): Eukaryota > Viridiplantae > Streptophyta > Pinopsida > Pinales > Pinaceae > Picea > Picea mariana. Next base: position 70,585 of record JASDQU010735902.1, on the reverse strand, counting down.
CCTCCAAGGGAGGGCTCTTGGACCCCCACAAATAAGCTCTTCTTACAACTTTGAAAATGAAAATGAAAATGGCGAAAGAATTCTTTGCTAATCCACTCAAAGGGTGAGATGGATTGCCCAATGCAATGATGCAAGTATACTCTTGGCAAGGATAGAAGATTCCTCAAGAGAATAATGTCGGCATAACTTTGCTATGAATTCCTTGAAAAATGAAGTGTATCCATGGCCTTTTTATAGCATTCCTTTGAGTTATTGTCCAAATAGTTTGTAGCGTGTAAAGAGGCTAATTAGGGCATTTCTAGGTCTTTGACCAGCCACCCAGTCGAATCCAGTCCAGATTTGAGTGTCAAATAAACTTGGAAGATGAACCAAAAGTGGGTGGGAGGCCAACCACTCTCATAAATGTGCCATTTCTCAAGTGCACGGATTTTTGCGACAATAGTCGTGCATCGTGCGCATGTGCACGATTTATGCATTCTTGTTTTGCGCATGTGCGTGCGCGCCCAGTGTCTTCATAGTGCCCTTTAATTTTTGCACTAGTTGTATATTTTTTGACCCTTTGGAAATTCTTTTGTGATATTTTTGGTCCATGCGTGGCCTCATAACTGTTTGGAGATGCTGAATTCCTGTAACCATTTGCGGATAAAATTTCAGTGATAACACCTACATCCAACAATGATATTACCTTGGATAATTCATTGGATGACTTATCAACACTTCTATAGGGTTCATCTACTTCTTGGGTGCTACTTCACTTCATCCATGAAGTTGTTCCACCTTTGTAGGCTAGGCATTTGCTAGTTTCTTTCTTGAAGGATTATTTCATCATGATTTGAGGCTTATACCATGCACTTGAGGAGTAAAACTCTCCCTTGAATATTTCACACATAACTTATGGAGTTGTTTTGGAGTAGCCTCCCTCTTTAGAGTTTTTTATCATTTTGAGGGCCTTTTTCACTTAGGAGGCTTGTAATTCAATATTTGAGGAACACTAAGAGACACCCATTTAATTTTTGAGGAATTTATGGAGCATCTACACACTGTTGGGGCCTTTGGAGGATAACCTTGCACCTTGGATCCACATTATTTTTTTATTAAATGGGATATCCTCTCTCGGGCTTGTTATCACAGGATTTGTACATGCACAAATCCCTCCACAAGATCCCAATATTGTGTAACAATTGGAAGAATCTACCACTATCACTTAAGTAGAGACTTGCCTCATTTTAATGATGGTGTTAAGTACCTGAATAGATCCGCAAATATACTTCATAAATAATCCAAAATAAACTAACCATTCACCAATAATGAACATAAGAAATAGTCAAAACCATTGAGGTAGGGTAACACCATATATTAATCCTTATGGAAGGATAAAACTCCTCAAGCAATACTTTCTTATTACAACAACAATATTCTTCAATATGCTTCAATACATTACTTTCACTCCTTTATATAGCATTCTCTATATTCTAGGAACAATATAGAGAAGGAATCTTCTAGAAATCTTACCATAGTGGGCCTTATTTAATAATATAGTGGACCTAGTCCACCTTACATTGAATGACCTCCACTAATAATGCATAACTACATTCCCATTGTGTACCTCCCTAGGTATACTACAAGTACTCTTACATTTATTATATCTAACTACCATAGTGGGCCTTATTTAATACTATAGTGGACCTAGTCCACCTTACATTTAATTACCTCCAATATTATCACTATGGGCCCTCTGGGCCCCCCCCCCACTACCTCTCTAGCTACCTAACAGATGGAAAGAGGTCCACCATAAGGGATGCCTCCCTAGTGACCTCAAGGGATCAAATAAAAATATTATCCAAGCCTACAACCCTCTATCTTGGTCACCTGATGATTAGGTCTAGGTATAGGAGAGAAAATGAGAGGTAACGAGATAAGTGTTGTACAAGTATGAGAAAATAAGCAATTTGCATCATAATATAGACAATTTCCAAGATATAATAACCTCTTAGACACTAGATAATCAATAAATGTTATGGTTGTTGCAAATTACAACGATAAACTAGTTGTGCAACAAAAATCAATATTTTGAAACAACAACAAATAAAAGAACTCGTAAATATAACAATTTAGCATGAGAATTAAACCTTCAACAAGTACAGTATTTTCCAATTGCTAGATGGAATTTCTAAGTGACTTAGGCCACTTTACCAAGTGTGCATGCAACAAATTAAAGTGAATTTCAGTGGATGTTGCAAAATTTTGTAACAACAATAATAAATAATGTTTGTTTGCTAAAATTAAGGTTAGGAAAGTTAGTAGAATGTTTGAGAGAGAGAGAGAGAATATCGATTTTGAATTCTACTTACACTACAAGAACAAATCTAGACTAGTGTCATTGTCCTCTAGGTTTCATGGAGTCCAACATGCACAACCTTGAAGATTGAACTAGATGAAATGAGAAACATTAGGTCTAAACCCTAAGGTGCAAACACTCTTCAGCCTAGGGACTAGACCTTGAAGAAAATAGTTCCTAGAGTGAAAACACTCTTGGGCCATAGGTGTAGTTTTGTTTCTTCTTATTCCAATTAGGTAAAGGATCAAAGACTAGGGTTAAAACCCTAAAGTGAAATAACTTTTGGGCCTCGGATTTTTAACTCTAGAAAATAATTGTTTCAAAAACTTGGACAATAAAAACTTTATGAAGGAGAGAAGCACTTATGTCTCATTACTAGGGTTCTAACAAGACAAATAAACTTGCAAAAATATAGCAATTAACACCTTGAACATTAGCAAAAGACAAGAAACTGTAGCAAATTACTTACTTCAAGTTTTCTAGACCATTCAAACCCTAGTTGCATAAATTAACCATCCAAGAGAGGAAATACATCCACAAAAATCCTTCTCCAAAAGTAGTTAATGGGTTCAAGAGAGCAGGCTAAGAGAGAAAATAATGAACTTTTTAGAGTTTTGTTCGACAACACAGGTATTCCAACAGAGGACGAAGACCTCCAGTAACCACTCACATAACCATATTAAAGATCAACACATCGATGTTTTCACGTGGTAAAACCCTATGGGGAAACATCCACGGCCCCAACCAACGTGGCCACTTGGAGCAGTTTATTAATGCAAATAAAAATATTACAGAGAGATTTTACAAGAGAGTTTGTCACAATCGATCATCGGTAAATGACCCTCCATGCTATTTAAATAGAGATCATGGACCAATCGAGTGTTAAGCCATGGATCAATGGCTATTAATATCTAAGAGAGTATGAACCATCGGATCACTCTAAGTTGGGAACATATCGTGATCATCAGATTTCCTAACTATAAGTGCATACTAATGCATACTAAAGAAACACACTAGAAAACACACTTTTACCTAACAACACAATAGACCAAGTAGATCTTAACTAACTCTTAAGTGTCTAAATATCCTAACATCCCCCCTTAAGAACAACTTGGGATAGGATTGAAGGATTTAGAATAGTGACACAATAAGAGAAGGAAGGAGGCATTAGAGCCTATCCCCCCTTAATTGAAACTTCTTGAACTCCTAACATAGATCGAAGTTTGGAAAACTTCGCTTCTGTAAGAGACTTTGTGAAAATGTCTGCAACTTGATCTTCTGTAGGAAAAAAGATCACTTCAATAACTTGATCATGAATGAGCTTTCTGATGAAGTTCATGTGTAGATCTATGTGTTTACTACACTGATGTTGAATTGGGTCTTTGGCGAGCTTGATGGAATTCTGATTATCACACCAAAGGCTGGTCAAATTTTGGTGTTGGAATCCAAACTTTGAAAGGATCTATTGAAGACACAGGGCTTCCTGACTTGCATTTACCATTGCTCGGTACTCTTCTTCTGCTAAAGAAGGTGAAATAGCCTATTGTTTCTTACAGACCCAGGTGACAGGTCCTGAACCAAGGCTAAAAACATAACCTGTAGTAGACTTCCGATCATCAAGGTCACTAGCCCAATCTGAATCAATGAAACCAACCAATAAAGGAGTCCCCCCTGAACTACAATGTATCCTGAACTGAATTGTACCATGAACATAATGAATTATCCTTTTAGTTGATTTCCAATGGCTTCCATGGGGCATTTGCATATACTGGGAAACAAGACCAATAGAAAAGTAAATATCAAGATGGGTATGAGTCAAGTATAAGAGGCTACCAACTAACTGACGGTACAGAGTGGCATCAACTTCAAGAGAAGTACAAGTGGAAGTAAGCTTGACTCCAAACTGGAAGGGAGAAGGGGTTGGTTTAGAATCATCCATGTGAAAGCTACAAAGAAGGTCACAATCATACTTAGACTGGGAAAGAAAAATTCCTTCATTGGTTTGCAAAACTTGGAGGCCAAAGAAATAGTGCAAAAAGCCTAAGCCTGTCATTTCAAATTTCATCTTAACGCTAGTTTTCACATGGTTTAAAAGTTTTGAGTCACTACCAGTAAAGATAAGGTCATCAACATAAAGGACAAGTATTATGAGATGGCTTCTTGTTGGGTATGTGTTATATTCTTTGCATGTGTGTGTGTGTGTGTGGGCACGTCAGATATGACAACTGCATCTGTGGATTTGTAAATTAATCCCAGATTAAGGGATTAGAGTTTTGGTATCTACGGAATACCTAAAAACGTTGTATATATTGTATGGCGAATAGTGAAATTCGATATAATGAAAATAAGAAAGGTTTTCCTGATTGAGGGTTTCTGGTATAAAATCTTTGTGTACTCTATGTATGAGCCATTGATTAATTTCTGTATTGCTTAAGAATCTATATGCATTGCTTTACTTCACAGGTTTAAAACTTACACTTCTTACTTTCTTGGTATAGACATTAGGATCAGAATGGCATCTAGAGAATCCAGTGGAAATAAGAAAATTGTCCATTTTGGCATACCAAGCTCAGGGAGCTTGCTTGAGACCATAAAGAGATTTCTTGAGGCGAAAAACAAGGCTAGAGTCATTTTGGACATAGCCAGGAGGTTGTTCCATGTGGATTTCTTTTTGCAAATCTTTGTACAAGAAGGCAGATTTAACATCCATCTTATGGACCTCCCATTTATGTGAGGCAGCAATGGAAAGAATAAGGCGGATGGAATTAATTTTTTCTACAGGGACAAAGGTTTCATTATAGTCAATTCCTTCAACTTGGTAAAATCCTTTGACAACTAACCGAGCCTTATGTCTTTCAACACTTCCATCTGATGCATACTTAGTTTTGTAGACACATTTGCATTTAACAAGTTTTCTTCCTTTTGGAAGAGGTACAAGATCCCAAGTATTGTTTTCCATTAAAGAACGATACTCTTCATTCATTTTTGTATCCCAATTTGGATGACCTAAAGATTCTGCAAATGTCTTTGGATCATGAGTTTCTGAAACTTGAGCCAAAAGAGAAGAGGCTTGATGGAACTATGAACGTGTCTGACATTGATCTGGAGGATCATCGACAAGATCACCAGTTGCTTCTTGTGTTGAATGGACCCATCTTGGAAGTGGTGGAGCTGGTGTTGGTTCAGGTTCAAAGGACTCATCTAGAGGAGGGTGAGCAAGCGGAGGTGGATTTTCATCCTCACTGTCATCATCTGAAGAAGAAACCAGATCATAAGAAAGCACAAACATCGAAGATGGCTCGCAGGCTAAAGGAGGCACAACCGTCGAATTAGGCTCACAGGCCAAAGAAGGCACAAATGTCGAATTAGGCTCGCAGGCCAAGAGATTTTCATCAAATTTAACATCTCTTCTAATAATAATTTCATTACAATGTGATTGAAGAAGTATATAACCTTTGACATCTTCAGAATAACCAAAAAATATACACTTCTCACTTTTAGGCTACAATGCTTTCCTTTTCTCATCAGGAATGTGAGCCCATGCTATACTGCCAAATACATGGAAGTGACTCACATCTGGTTTAATTTTAGTCTAAGCTTCTTCCAGTGTTATATTTTTAAGATCCTTTGTGGGAGTGTGATTTACTATGTAATTTTTACAGTTGATGGCTTCCGCCCAATACTTTAGACTTAATCCCTTAGATTGGATCATACAATTAGCCATTTCTTTTAATGTGTGGTTCTTTCTCTCTGCAACACCATTTTGTTGTGTTGTATATGGAACAGTCTGTTGCATTTGGATTCCTTGTTTAGATGACCAAACCGCTCATTCCAAAGTTTTCTCAAGTCATCACTATGAGCAATAAAAACTGATGAAAAATATGATGACCCAAAGTTGTCAAACTTGTACACCCTGGTAATATCATCAGCAATTCCAGTTGCAAAATCAAAGAGTGGTTGCAGAATTCCAACCAGGAATACAAGCGCAGAACAGATCAGCACAGAAGAGAAATTCAGTTCGAAGTGGGAGACTTGGTCTTAGCACACCTAATAAAGGAAATATTCCCAAGGGGAACATATAATAAACTGAATATGAAAAAGATAGGGTCGTGTAAATTTTTTAGAAAGTTTGAGGAAACTGCTTATGAGATAGAACTGTCGAATCGGGTAGGAATATCACCCATATTCAATGTAGCGGATCTGTATCCTTACAGAGAAGATGAAACAGAAGGACCAGAGGATCAAAAATAATTTTAGTGGGTTAAACAGATGCTTGTAGCTGAAAAGCAGCAGATGGAAAAGATCGTTTAACAGAGAGTTAGAAAGAAGACCCAGAGGAAGACATATTTTGAATATTTGGTAAAGTGGAAAGGACATCCGATTGAGGATGCCAGTTGGGAAAGCAAAGCAGAAATCCAAAAACATGGACATACAGTTCAGGATCTCATGAACAGGAGTCCATGAATTTTTCAACTAGAGGAGTATGATGCAGGAGCATTGTAAGCAAGCCAACAAAGCAAGCACACACAAGCGGAGGATAGATGGATATGCACCAGCACACATTTTGAAGATAATTTTGAATTTGAAAAGAGGAACATTAATGTAATAGTTGGAAAGACATAATTTCCCTAAAATGTTTTGAATTCTAATGCAGGTCTTGAGAGGTTGCTCTCATATGTTTGTTGGAGGCATTTATTGTATTAAATGTAAAGTGGTTGTAGATTTTATTTCAATTAGATAGTTTGAGTTGTAGTAGGGGAAAACTCTAGAAATCTCCCTCATATGTATTGCATTGTAAGATTATTCTCATTGTAATTGTAAGAGTTGTAGGGAAAGAGAATAGGAGAACAAAGACTGTAGAAGATTGTATAAGCAGATAGTTGTTGCTATAGAACCCATGTACAGATGCACTTGGATTAATATAAGAAAGCTTTGATCCAAATTCATGGTGTTGTGGTGATTACTGTTTGCATCTTCTAATGGTATGTTTCTAGTTTTCTTAAATGTTTTTTTATGCATTTGTTTCAATGTTGTGTGTGTATGTATGATTTCATGTTGAATGTATGAAGTCTGTGAGAGGGAGAGAATGAGTTTCAATTGTTTTTCGTCCTGAGAATTCCTACAAGGAGTGCAGCGAAGGTCCGCAAGGAGTGCGTTGACAAGATTCTGGGTTTTATCTTAGAGAAGTTCAGGAGGGATACCATTGTTCACATATCAATAGAAGTGCAGATATCACATTGAGTCATGCAAGGAGTGTGGAGGTCGGTTAAATTCTCATACTTTACCAACCTAGGGATTAGTTGAAGAATTTTCGTTGCAAGGAGTGCACAAGGTTGAAAGGTCCAAATAGCTAGAGGTTATAGTGAATGTCACAAGGAGTGCATGCAAGAATCCTTTTGAACCCTTGAGGTTGCAGTGAAGCGTAAGCTTGGGAGGGATAGAGGCTTCGAAGAGTTCGAACGTGAGGCGAGGGTCGAGGCCATATCACAAAAGTTAAGTCCATAAGGAAGGGACGTTGAGTTCTTTGATCGGAGTCATCAACAATCTGAACAGATGGTTGAATTTCTCAGAGGAAGAATCATCGATTTTCCGTGAACTATTGGATCTAGTAGATCAGTGGAGAGGTTAAGGCTGAGTGACTGGTAACATTCAAAATATTAGGAGGATTATCAGTCATTATATCTGGATCAATAATAACCATTGATCTCATGGTTGAGTTTCTTCATTTCGAAATTTGGGAGTGTGGAAAAGGTTGTAGCTTGGAGTCAGGAGTCGCAAAATTTTGATACGTGAAATCACAACAGGATCTGGACCATCAGATCATAGAGGGATATGGACCGTTGATCCAAAGCCAGAGAAGTCATAAGTTTGGACTTCAGGGAAGAGGGGAAGTAGTATATCGTTAACTTCCGAGTCACGAAATCCCGACGTGCTCAGAGGTGGACCCCAAGACATGACTGAGGTCATCTGGTCGAGGTAGAAGGGAAGAGTTAAGGAACCATTCACCCATTTTTTGGTTTCAGGGATTGAAGGAGTCAGAGGGACTCATAACAGGCATCGTGAAGTCACGAAACCCGAACACCTTTTTGAGTGAATTTTGTGGTCACATTGGTTGGTCACGTGGAGTGGAGGCTGTTCTTTATGCTTGTTTTCATAGGCATAAACTCTATAAGGACCTGTGGTTATGAGCATAAAGATTCCAGCTAGAAATCGAAGAACCATTTCAACTCAAGGGAGATTAAGAACGATACTCAGACTGGGAGTTCAAGCAGAACCTGCTGAGGTAGGGGTGTTGTGTCACATGTCAGGGCCGTCCAAATCCAAACAGAATATAAAATCAGGTAAACCAATGTTCGTGTAATGCCCCATATTTTGACCTTAGG
>JASDQU010735902.1:32413-43434 GCA_032191745.1 Picea mariana | reverse complement strand
GCGCTCTGTTACAATAATATCCAAGCTAGGGTTCTCAATACCCTCGACTCCTATTTATACTACAAAGAAGCATCTAGAGGAAGGTCCTTCTAGAAGCGGAAGCTTCTATTAGGTCTTCTTACATCCACCTTATTCTATTTTATTGAAAGGTCTTATTAATATTGACCTTTATTACATCCGAATACATTGATCTACCTATGTGCAGGTTAGGACCTTAACATTATGACGGATGGCCATCGTCTCCCGAAGGACTCTTCCAAAATGTCCCCGTAGAACTCGGGGGCAAGACCATTCTTATTAACATTGAAGTTATCGATGCCCCACTTGATTATAATATCATGTTCGGTCATAGCTACATGTATGCTATGAAGGCAGTTGCCTCTTCCGTCTTTTGAATGATGATGTTCCCCCATAACGGGAAGATCATTACCATTGACCAAGTATCACATTATGAGCCTAACTCATCTGCCAACATCGATAACATTCTTCCTCAAAGCCACATGAGTCATGACGCATACCCACTCATCGAAATGGGTCTCAGAATTTTCAAAGACCCATCATTGTTAGGCACTTACCATGGTGCACCACCACTCCTTCATCCTTCCAATCAAGTATGCATCATGTCATCCAATGGAACTAACATAGAGGATACCCTTCCTCCTCGGGAAGCTTCTATCATATCTGACGTCCCTCTAGTCGCAGAGCTCCCCCCTCATGAGCCTCCTACAAACTCGTCAACCTCACCAGTCCATGATTTCACCTCTCCCCAAGGCTATGTCCTAGTTTGGGAGACAGTTCCCCAAGCCATTACTCAAATTCCCTTCTTCTACCCTCCCCCCAGCATACAATCTTTCCAAGTAGCCACAACTCTTACCTCCCTAATATGGTGTTAGCAATTCCAGTTTGGTATTTACATCCACCAGAGATGGTCCCTCGACCATCCCTTCCCCCCCAAATGAAAGGAATCCCAATGATGATTCCCATACTCACTCCCACCATACCCTCTACACCCCCACTCACTACCCTCCCTGCCACAGTTGGGGGCAGGCGAAAGAAGAAGGAGCCCACAGCTCCACTTCCCTTGCGTGTCCAACCCCCTTGCGCACTATGTGAGAAATATGGACACCAAACCAACAACTGCCCATCTCTACCTGAGTTACGGAACCTGGTCCCACTCAATCAAACACCGTCAATGCTCGCCACCGTAGCAAGTATTGTCGCCCCCACCTCTCACTCAAGTAGTAAAGGGTTGTGAACCAAATTCACTTGCGTGATATGTTCAGAATATGGCCATTATACACACCATTGTCCAGCACTATCTCGCTTCGAGCAAACATTAGCCGCAGTACACCAAAGCTTCTAGAATGAACCCAATCCAGCTGCATCATCCCTACCAAACATCATTGACATCCATTATGTCACAACTTCAGTCAATGAACGTATGAGATTCCCTTGCTCTCTATGTGAATCCTTAGATAATTTTACATACCAATGTCCTATGATCATTAAATACAGGCAACGCCAATTGACCCTGATTCCAACCCCCACAGAATCGATGGTTGACCTTTCCTCGTCACTAGAGATTCTTCATATCATTTCTCCTAAACACGGGGCACTCCCGATGCCTCCATGGTTCTTGGATGACTTATCCAAGGATTCACCTCCCAATCCCCCCAATTATCCCATTCATTTCCCTATGGAAATTTTACATCCAACTACCACAGGTACTCCTCATTATTTCAATATTTGGTTTATGTCGAGTGAACCATCGCAATCTAATTGTGTCGTTCCCCCTGCTTCTTCATCACTAGGGGAAAGCCACACGGTGACAGTCACCGATATTACTCCTTACAACCCCTTGTATTCCCATCAATTCTATTATGACAAGGACATACTCGAAGAGTTAAACACCCCCGACTACCCATGGGATGCACTACACCACTGAGTGCTCTTCTTCCCACAAGAAGCCTCCATGCCTCCTAACCAACACCCTATATATGCGGTTGAAACCAAATATTTTATCCCATCAGGGCATATCGACTAGTTCAACAACCCCATTCTGGCCCCTGATGCATTTGAAGAAGGCAACATGGCCAACATTTCCCCAACCATCAAAATCGACATTTCCATCAAAAATTGAGTCGTCAAGGAAATCACCATTGGCGCCGCTTGCACTCCTCAAGAAATCACTGCCTATAAAGCCCTCTTCCAAGAATATCGAGATATTTTTGCATGGTCATACATAGAAATGTATAGCCTTGATCCCTCTGGCATTCCCCAAAATGGGATCCCAGTCAAAAAATATATATCCTCCACCGCAGTGAAGGCAATCTGCTCTCCCCACACCATAAAACAATGCAGGTCCGGAGTCCACATCTGGATAAGGAACTGCAGGAGATACTCCTACACCCGTATCAATGGGCACTCAAATAACTTCATCATCCCATAGGCTGCCAAAGTGGCATGAACCCCTGGCTCCTCAATAACCACAGCATCCCTCAGCTGGGACCAATCCCGCTCTCAACATCCAACTGGCATCGTGCCAAATGATCGCCTGCAACCACATAAAATAGTCCTAGTTCAACCACATTGACCATAAAAACCATTAAAAAGATAATTTTACACTCGTCAACCTTGCCCCCAAGGCATGGCTATTTAAACCCACAGGCGCGCACACATGCGCGCCTGTTCACCCCATAGGCGCACACGTATGTGCGCCTGTTCACCCCACAGGCATGCACTCAGGCGCGCCTGTCCATCCCATAGGTGCACACTCAGGCATGCCTATCCATCCCACAGGCGTGCATGCATGCATGCCTACTCACCCTACAAGGGCGCCTCCATGCGCCCCTGTCATGAACACAGGCACGCATCAAAGCGTGCCTGTCCATTATACAGTCGTGCATCCATACGCGGTTGTGTAGCAAACAGGCATGCACATCATGTGAACCTTTTTCCCCCTTATGGGTGCCCCCATGCACGGCTATCCGGACGACAGGTGTGCACTTGTGCGCACATATTTCCAGATCACCCGTGCACTTGGAGGCCCACACCCATAAAACGCCCTGTACGGCCCTTCGTACAGGCCCTACCCAAAAATGAAAAACCTACTTCTATGCAGGACGACAAGACTACCAATCTAAAGCTCGTTGGTCCTAGATTAGCTGCCTCGTTCTCCCAGAATCTCCAAATCTTCTCTAAATACCTCTCATCCAGTCACTCTGGAATCAAGTACAAATGAGGTGGCAATGTGTGCCCTACCACTATATATAGGCCTTTCCGCCAAACTTCTAAACACCATTCTGGGAGCTCCGGGTGTCCATTTTTTGATCCGTCTTTAAACACAAGATCATCATTCCGTCACCTACATCAAGATAGTCCCCAGGCCATTTTTTATCCTTAGCCCCCAGGGCGCCATTTTTTCATACCCCATCCAGGTACACATGCTCATGTTCAAAATTATCAAATAAATGCTTGTATGATTGATTCTTTTCAGATATTGTTCATGTCGGGTATTTGGTTTTCATATGTGCAGGTACTGGGTCATCATACATCAATGCAACCCCTTCAGGTATATCATCAACACTGGCATGTCATCATTCCCTCTAAATATCAATTGCATCTCTAGTCACACCCTCTGACATTTGCTTCTAGGATCCCCATCTCCGGATCTGCAGTACCGATACCTCCATTTGCATCTTCGGTACTGTCACCCGGTAGCACTCTTACCCACATGAGTTGTCCCATTCATAGCACCCTTTTTCACCTTTGACACTCATGTTGTTTTTCAAACCCTTTAGGTATGGGAGTCCCGATAGTCTTACATCATGTCGTGAATCAGCCACATACTCCTTCTCCACATTTTGCTAGCTTTCCCACCGGACTCCCAGATTATCTCTTCAAGGTTCTATTTTTTACTGCACCTCCACAGTATCGTGAACCCTCCATTTCATACACAATCAATTTTCCCCTCTACAAATTTCCCTTCATTTCACCTACCTCCTACAAAAACCCACCCATGGGGCCCCCACCCTCCACCAGTTCTCCAAGAAAATTGCGCCCTACTCGGGCCAACCATATTACATCGAGGCACCTATTTCTGTATTTGTACACTCATCCCAAATTATTCTTTATTTATTTGGTACATTTTACAAAGCCTTTGTTTCCATCATTTACATTACCTTTTTTTCATCACCTTTGGTGACCTTCTTCCCTTTTTTGGAAAACGCAACCCATGTTGCCCTTGGTTAGAGCACTCCTTATCATCTATCCTTGTTGACATTGTCCATATACTCTGAGTATCCCACAGGCCACTTACCTCTGCCCTCTAAGTTTGTTCACTTTGTCCCGCCTCTGGCATAACTTATCCCATGTCTTGTTTTCCCCTAGACACTGGACCTAGTTGAATGGTTGTGGCCACTTATACTTCGCATATACCCCCAACCAAAGGCAGTCTTGAGTCTTCATACCTCTTGACTTAGACCATGTACCTCCTCCAGTTCCTAACCTTACCTAGTATATTTCACAAAGCCCTTTGCTTCTGGGAGTCACGTCCCCCTTTTGTCGACATCAGCAATGTTTTCCAGAAGGGCGACAATACTTTGACTCTCATTACCTTTCTAATGAGAGATCTTAGACGACACAGGGAGAACCACAATTGCTCCATGCCGTCATTGACCCCTGTAACATTCGAATTCAACACTTTCTCATGTTATGGTGGGTCTTACTTTGTGACTATTGAAGTTATTTCTTATATTTTCCGAAGACCTCTGAACTTGGCTGGGCTATCAATCCCTACAACATCCGTGATATTTCTTACAGATATCACTGCCTACTGGTCAGAGTATGTTCCTCCACAAAATTATCTTCTGCCTTTATCAAGACCACCCCCAAGGGCACTGTAGTTGTCTACATCAACACATCATCCCTTTTTGAGTTACATGACACGAGCATGGGGCATGCCCGCCTCATTTGTAAACAGTTTATTTTTTACACACCTTATGGAAGTTTGGGTTCTATAGGTTCAATTCTCCCTCCAACGGGTAACTCTTGACAATCCCACTATCACTCTCTCTTACAACGGCACTCTTAGTAGAAGAAACATTGATGTATTTTGGCTATACATATGCTCCTAACCTCATCCATCAGGGGGCATCTGTTATCACTGAAATTTCGTCCGCAAATGGTTACAAGAATTCAGCATCGCCAAACAGTTATGAGGTCACCCATGGACCAAAATTACCCCAAAATCATTTCCAAAGGGTCAAAAACTATGCAACCAATGAAAAAATTAAAGTGCACTATGACTACATAGAGCATGCACACACATGCATGAAACTGAAATGTAGGAAAAGTGCATATGCACCCGACACACGACTGTGGTCGCAAAAAGCCGCGCACATGTGAGAACGGTGCATTTATGAGAGTGGTCAGCCTCCCACCCACTTCTAGTTCAGCTTCCAAGTTAATTTGACACTCAAATATGGACTGGATCCAACTAGGTGGATGGTCAAAGACCTAAAAATGCCCTAATTAGCCTCTTTACACACTACAAGTTGGTTTCACAATACCTCAAAGAGGTGCTATAAAAAGGCCATGGGTGCACTTCATTTTTTAAGGAATTTCATTAGCAAAGTTATGTTGTCACTATTCTCTTGAGGAATCCTCTATTCTCATCAAGAGTATACTAGCATCATTGCATTGGGCAATCCATCTCACCCCTTGAGTGGATTAGCAAGGGATTCTTTCACCATTTTCATTTTCAAAGTTGTAAGAAGAGCTTATTTGTGGGGGTCCAAGAGCCCTCCCTTGGAGGAAGAAGGGACTCATAGTCCTCTTTCTTCTTGGTGTTTTCTTTCACTAATATCAACCTTACCATTGGTGACATGGGCCTTATTGTTTCTTTTATCCTTATGTCCCTATGTTCAGTAGTTTAGTTGTTATTTTATTTCTTAGTTTAATTCTTAGTTGTTCTTTTATATTTCTTTCTCTAACCCTTTTCCTTATAGATGTCCTTCTTAGCAAACCCAACTAATCTTGAAATCACCTCGATTTTTCTCACTAAGGTGATGAAAGAGGCACAACACCAGCTCTAAGAACCTTCTATGCAGTTTCTTTCCCTATGTAATGTCCTTCTGTGATGCCTTCATGAGATTCTGCGAGGATCAGTGGTCGCTCTGTGTTACACCTCAAAATTACTCACTCAAATGATAACCTATTGTCATCATCGTCAGTGTAGCAAGTGTCGCATCTTGACCACAAGTGTTGCAAACATCATCCTGTTATCTTTCCTATTTCATCTCTCTAATGACAACATAAGGACACTTAAAACACCTCAAAGACTAGTTTTGAAGAGGAGAAATCAATTGACAAGGAGTACAAGTATTTTTCCACAAAGTAAGCCACTTAAAAGTCATTTTTGGAAGGCATTGCTCCCCTATACACTGTTAGGGAGTGCCAGCACTCTCTAACCTCCTTGGGGGGAGTGTTGCAATGCTCTATGCCCCATTTCGGGGGAGCGCTACCCTTTTTGAGCGAATTTTTGGTTTGTTGAGACAAATCAGGGAAGAATCCCCTCAATCTCTAAAGGTGTTTGGATTCGAACCTGAGGTCAAGGCATGATCTTAGAGAAGATCCACAACTGAAGAAGAAGAATCCTCAACTTATCCCAAGGATCTCTCAAGTGGTTTGGCCTCTTCAAGTCTATATAAGGACGCCTTCTCATGGTAAAAGGGGATAGAGACATTGTGAAGCATCAAACTTATGATCTCGTAAGGGAGATATCATTAAAGCATCAGCATTATGTGTGGATTATTTGAGCAAGGGTCTAGACAAAGGGATCTTGGTGAAGCTGTTGCACTACATCCATGGATGTAAGCACCACTTTGTTCTCATTAATATAAATCTATGCTTGGCATGTTTCCTTTAAAGTTTGCGTACATTTCATGAACTTGTTTCTTTCATAGATTCATTATGAATATAATCATGGTAGAGTAGGAAGTATCATTGTTGTTTTTCATTGTACCACAGGACCTTCTGAAGAAATTGGAGATCAAGATCAGCCTAGATCGAGTAAGGACAAACGTCAGTAAAAAGGTATTTACTATTCTTCCTTCCTCTTCTTTGATAGTTTATCTTTATAAAAAAGAATTTCAGTGTCCACAATAGAACTTTCTGTCTTGGAGTTAGGGGTCTAGCATCCAAGAGGAAATCCACTTGTCCACAGGGGGATTATCCTGTAACAGAAATTGGCGACTCCACTGGGGAAGAGCTCTGATTTTTGTTTCCTTTCCTAGGTCTTCTCTTGGTTTTTTATCATTATTTGACCTTCTCCATACTATATCTTTGATTCTTATATCTTATTTATTGGCTCTCGATTTCATCATATTCAATTTAATTGACTAAGTTTGCTTGAATTTTTAGAGGCTAGCGCTCCCTTGTCCTTGGTACCAGAGTGTTGGCACTCCCTACTGGTCTTACACAGAGCATTGTAATGCTCTAGTGCCCCTTACACCAGAGCGTTGTCCCTTTTTTGTGAAAAATATTCTAGGGTTTCATTCTTTGAGGTTCATTTCTTTCTTTTGGCACTTGCTCAGAGTCTCATACTCTTAGTACATATTTGTCTTGGCCTTTAACACTTTGTTTTCTAAGAATTGGCCACCTTTTGTTTGGAATTTTGACATTTTATTTCTTTATTTTGAAGTCACTCTTTGACTTTGACGATTTAGAGTCAAATTACTATTTTCCTCTCATTTATCTAACTGAGTGGAAGCTTTTGTGAGAAAATCCAAAGGTCTATGAACCATTCCATTTGATCTTTGAGGTCAGTTTTCCAGCATTTCTCTTTTGTTTGAGATTTTTGGTTCTTTTTTGCAAATTTAGTTATCTTTGTCTTTCTTGTTTAATTACGACGAGAGTGTGTTTTTGTTTGTGTGAAGTTTTCTTCTAATTGTTTAATCCTGAAGTCTGATTGACATTAGAAGTTTTAAATCTGATTATCATTCACATATAAGCAAAAGGACATATTTTAGTGATTGTTTTGGATATTTGAAAGCATTTCTGAAATTTTTTAGCATTACATTGGATTTGATTGAGAAACAATTGTATCAGGATGTTGCATCTTAGTGTTTGATAGTGAAAAGAAATTTCTCTCTTTCCCTTAAATAGGCATTCATCGAAAGAAAAGACTGCTTATCATTTTCTTGTGCATTTTTGGGGAATTGAGTCATAATACCATCAATTTCACTTTCATACACCATTGAGTAAAGAACAGTTGTAAAATTATCACTAATTAAAATTTATCTAGAACATTTTTGTTTTTAGAATCTTCCACCAACATTAGACTAGGACTAGTACTTTGGATTAGGTTGTGAGTACAACTCTCCAAAGTTTTTCAAAAAAAACATTAGCATCTTGCGATAGGGAGAGCAAATCTAATTGTCATATAGGCTTTCTGGGATCCCCCTCTCACACAGGGGTTATGTATGAGGTCGCGTTCCTGAGAGATATGGATATTATCCCTCTGTGGTTTGATTGTTCATAGTAGTCAGATCAAATATTGGGGGTCACTTGAGGGTATACCCACGATTATGTGTGGGAGCCTTTTGAGTTGATTTCAGACTTGTTATCCTGCCCATACATTCGGATTGGACTGTCGACTATACCCACCTAGGGGTTGACTACAAGTTGGTGTCCTTAGTAGCCATAATATTTAGGTACTTACACAAGGTGACGATGAAGGGAAGTCTTCGTTGTACCTGGAACAGATGGTGGTCAAAATCACTCGGGCTCCTTGGAGGGTAAATCCACAATTACTGCATGGAATCTTGTACCAAGGAATAAGTCTGTTAAGTAGATCTCCATCATAACTGTTCCACCATATCCTAGCCCATTCTTGACTTGATCATGTGACGTTGGATTTCATCACCAACTAGTACAGTCATCGAGAGAAGGTTTTGCTTGCTTGGTTTTTATTCCTAGATTTTATTAGCGTATGTTGTTTCTTTTCGTTAGTTGGCCCTAGATTTTTAGCATGTGTTGTTATTCTCCAAAATTGATCCTATAGATGATAAAGGTATTAGTCAATTGCGTAGGATGCAAGGGATTCCTCCGGAAGGCTACCAACCCTTACCTCCTAACTCTCTAGAAGACAACTACCATGGAGAGGTAGAAAATCGATCTGACGTTGGGACTGTTGTTACTCCTCTATTAGACAATCCAAAAGGCACTTTGGTTATGGTTGAGAATCCCACTCCTCACACTACATCTGTGTTGACAACCCCTCTTGAACCACTTTTGCTTCGTTTAGAATCCCTTGGGAACGTCATAGATGAAGAGGTCCCATAGTTACCTAAGAGAGAATTTAATGAAACATGTATGGGATCCACAGAACCAATCTTTGGTGATGAGTATAGGACTCCTATTCATCCTACCACTACAGTATATACAAATCCCACACCTGCTCATTCTATATGGAGGACTTCGTCAGGACACGATCTGTATGACCATGTTGAATCCATTCGACAATCCTTAAATCCTCATCACCCTCCTGCTGTTGAAACGGGACCATCCAGTCAAACTATTGATCACCCCATCGATCAGGTCATTAACCCTATTGTTAAATTAGCACAAGTCCATCCTAATGTTGGACTCATCATCTCTACTCATTCCCAAGGCACTTCGATCCCTACCCCCATTTTTACAAACTTTCACTCTACAACTCCACATGTTCCACACAATCTTGTTGGGACATATTTGCACCAGAGAATGTAGACTCTTGCCAGCCAAATAAAACCAACTGGAGGGAAACCACCATATAGCAGACCTATCCCTCCTGGAAGACCACCATCCTATGGTGGTCCTACCCCTCCTGATGGACAGCCCCTTTTTCATGTTCCTCCTGGAGGGAAACCTCCCTTTGCTAGTCATACCTCGGTCGTTAATCCACCGTTGGTAGGGGGGAAAACTTTGTTTGTTAGAAACCCTTCACAATCTTAGGTAGTATCTTCGGGAGGCATGTTTACCCAACCCCATGTTGGGAGGCACTCATATCATAACCCACAAGGAGGAGTATCAAATCTTGTTCCTTTCAGACCATCTTATGGACAACCTTATCCGGGTGTCCCAAACACCACCTGGAATCCTCAAGGAAAACAACCTTATCCTCCCCAAGGTTCTAATTTTTATCCTCCCCACAGGCCTAATGTGTATCTGCCTCTGAGATCGACTTCTTACCCTCCTCAAGGGAAAAAAATTTATCATCCTTATGGGCAAGCAAATCACCTAGCTTATAATGCTCAAAACCCACCGGGTTATCCTCCGTATGCAAATGTTTCTCATCCATCATCGAATCCTTATTATCCTGGTCAGCAAAAATCATATGTAGGAGGACCTATTGGTTACTCTTATTCACCTAACCCAGTTTACGGTCCTACTGGTGTCCCTATGCCACACCAGTATCACCCTCAGGTTAATTGGTAGATACTATTTCTTGTGACTCTAGATCTCCCAGACTTGTCTCAGTTGACCAATGATCCTATACAATACTATCCCTTTTGTCCAGTGTTGGCACCAAGCCGAAGAGGAAAGAAGAATGATCATGGGAAAGAAAGAGTGCAGAAAATTGAAGTAACAACTGGCAGAAGAATAGCACGCGCGCATGCAAGAAAGCATGCACAAAGGAAAGTGACAGTTGGAGGAGGAGAAAAACATGTATGGGAGAAATACCTAACGTAAGAAGGGTTAGGGTTTTGGTAATATTCTGAAAAAAGGTTAAAGATCCCAAAATGTAAAAACATAGATACGAAAGTATCATATAGTGTGGTTCGTTAGTAGTTGTTAGCGATTCTCTGTAATGTTTTGAGCGGTATGAACCGATTTTGTAAGTTGTTGAGAAAAGGAGGTACGAGGAAAGTTATATCTGAGGATTATACTGTGGGCCGTGGAGCCTAGTGTGATCTAGTTCACCTCACATAGATCTTACCCAGTTTTGTGGAGAATTGTAAGCGTGAGGCGCTGGTAAT
>JASDQU010735902.1:13259-28490 GCA_032191745.1 Picea mariana | reverse complement strand
CGCAGTACACCAAAGCTTCTAGAATGAACCCAATCCAGCTACATCATCCCTACCAAACATCATTGACATCCATTATGTCACAACTTCAGTCAATGAACGTATGATATTCCCTTGCTCTCTATGTGAATCCTTATATCATTTTACATACCAATGTCCTATGATCATTGAATACAGGCAACGCCAATTGACCCCGATTCCAACCCCCACAGAATCGATAGTTGACCTTTCCTCATCACTAGAGATTCTTCATATCATTTATCCTAAACACGAGGCACTCCCAATGCCTCCATGGTTCTTGGATGACTTATCCAAGGATTCACCTCCCAATCCCCCCAATTATCCCATTCATTTCCCTATGGAAATTTTACATCCAACTACCACAGGTACTCCTCAGTATTTCAATATTTGATTTATGTCGAGTGAACCATCGCAATCTAATTGTGTCGTTCCCCCTGCTTCTTCATCACTAGGGGACAGCCACACAGTGACAGTCACCGATATCACTCCTTACGACCCCTTGTATTCCCATCAATTCTATTATGACGAGGACATACTCGAAGAGTTAAACACCCCCGACTACCCATGGGATGCACTACACCACTGAGTGCTCTTCTTCCCACAGGAAGCCTCCACGCCTCCTAACCAACACCCTATATATGTGGTTCAAACCAAATATTTTATCCCATCAGGGCATATCGACTGGTTCAACAACCCCATTCTGGCCCCTGATGCATTTGAAGAAGGCAACATGGACAACATTTCCCTAACCATCAAAATCGACATTTCCATCAAAAATTGAGTCGTCGAGGAAATCACCATTGGCGCCGCTTTCACTCCTCAAGAAATCACTGCCTATAAAGCCCTCTTCCAAGAATATCGAGATATTTTTGCATGGTCATACATAGAAATTTCTAGCCTTGATCCCTCTGGCATTCCCCAAAATGGGAGCTCAGTCAAAAAATATATATCCTCCACCGCAATGAAGGCAATCTTCTCTCCCCGCACCATAAAACAATGCAGGTCCAGACTCCACATCCGGATAAGGAACTGTAGGAGATACTCCTACACCCATATCAATGGGCACTCAAATAACTTCAGCAGCCCATAGGCTGCCAAAGTGGCATGAACCCCTGGCTCCTCAATAACCACAACATCCCTCAGCTGGGACCAATCTCGCTCTCACCAACCGACTGGCATCGTGCCAAATGATCTCCTACAACCACATAAAACAGTCCTAGGTCAGCCACATTGACCATAAAAAACATTAAAAATATAATTTTACACCCATCAACCTTGCCCCCAAGGCATGGCTATTTAAACCCACAAGCGCACACACATGCGCACATGTTCACCCCATAGGCGCACACGTATGTGCGCCTGTTCACCCCATAGGCGTGCACTCAGGCGCGCATGTCCATCCCATAGGTGTGCACTCAGACACTCCTATCCATCCCATAGGCACGCATGCATGCATGCCTACTCACCCTATAGGGGCGCCTCCATGCACCCCTATCACGAACACAGGTGCGCATCAAAGCATGCCTGTCCATTATACAGTCGCGCATCCATATGCGGTTGTGTAGCAAACAGGCATGCACATCATGTGCACCTTTGTCCCCCTTACAGGTGCCCCCATGCACGGCTATCTGGACGACAGGCGTGCACTTGTGTGCACATATTTCCAGATCACCCGCACACTTGGGGGCCCACACCCATAAAACGCCCTGTACGGCCCTTCGTACAGGCCCTGCCCAAAAATGAAAAACCTACTTCTATGCAGGACGATAAGACTACCAACCTAAAGCTCACTGGTCCTAGATCGGCTGCCTCGTTCTCCCAGAATCTCCAAATCTCCTCTAAATACCTCTCGTCCAGTCACTCTGGTAGCAAGTACAAATGAGGTGGCAATGTGTGCCCTACCACTATATATAGGCCTTTCCGCCAAACTTCTAAACACCATTCTGGGAGCTCCGGGTGTCCATTTTTTGATCCGTCTTCAAACACGGGATCAGCATCCCATCACCTACATCAAGATAGTCCCCAGGATAGTTTTTATCCTTAGCCCCCATGGTGCCATTTTTTCATACCCCATCCAGGTACGCATGCTCATGTTCAAAATTATCAAATAAATGCTTGTATGATTGATTCTTTTCAGATATGGTTCATGTCGGGTATTTGGTTTTCATATGTGCAAGTACTGGGTCATCATACATAAATGCAACCCCTTTAGGTATATCATCAGCACTGGCATGTCATCATTCCCTCTAAATCTCAATTGCATCTTCAGTCACACCCTCTGACATTTGCCTCTAGGATCCCCATCTCCGACTCTGTAGTACCGATACCTCCATTTGCATATTTGGTACTGTCACCCGGTAGAACTCTTACCCACATGAGTTGTCCCATTCATAGCACCCTTTTGCACCTTTGACACTCATGTTGTTTTTCAAACCCTTTAGGGATGGGAGTCCCGATAGTCTTACATCATGTCACGAATCAGCCACATACTCCTTCTCCTCATTTTGCTAGCTTTCCCACCGGACTCCCAAATTAAATCTTCAAGGTTCTATTTTTTACTGCACCTCCACAGTATCGTGAACCCTCCATTTTATCCACAATCAGTTTTCCCCTCTACAAATTTCCCTTCATTTCACCTACCTCCTACAAAAACCCACCCATGGGGCCCCCACCCTCCACCAGTTCTCCAAGCAAATTGCGCCCTACCCAGGCCAACCATATTACATCGGGGCACCCATTTCTGTATTTGTACACTCATCCCAAATTATTCTTTATGTATTTGGTACATTGTACAAAGCCTTTGTTTCCAGCATTTACATTACCTTTTTGTCATCACCTTTGGTGACCTTCTTCCCTTTTTTGGAAAACGCAACCCATGTCGCCTTTGGTTGGGGCACTCCTTATCATCTATCCTTGTTGACATTGTCCATATACTCTGAGTATCCCACAGGCCACTTACCTCTGCCCTCTAAATTTGTTCACTTTGTCCCACCTCTGGCATAACTTATCCCACGTCTTGTTGTCCCCCAAACACTCGACCTAGTTGAATGGTTGCGGCCACTTATACTTCGCATATACCCCCAACCAAGGGCAGTCTTGAGTCTTCATACCTCTTGACTTCGACCATGTACCTCCTCCAGTTCCTAACCTTACCTAGTAGATTTCACAAAGCCCTTTTCTTCTGGGAGTCACGTCCCCCTTTTGTCGACATCAGCACAGTTTTCCAGAAGGGCGACAATATCTTGACTCTCATTACCTTTCCAATGAGAGATCTCAGATGGCACAGGGAGAACCACAATTGCTCCCTGCTGTCATTGAGCCCCGTAACATTTGACTTCAACACTTTCTTATGTTATGGTGGGTCTTACTTTGTGACTATTGAAGTTATTTCTTATATTTGTCGAAGACCTCTGAACTTTGTTGGGCTATCAATGCCTACAACATCCGTGATATTTCTTACAGATATCACTGCCTACTAGTCAGAGTATGTTCCTCCACAAAATTATCTTCTGCCTTTATCAAGACCACCCCCAAGGGCACTGTAGTTGTCTACATCAACACATCATCCCTTTTTGAGTTACATGACATGAGCATGGGGCATGCCCACCTCGTTTGTACACAATTTATTTTTTACACACCTTATGGAAGGTTGGGTTCTATAGGTTCAATTCTCCCTCCAACGGGTAACTCTTGACAATCCCACTATCACTCTCTCTTACAACGGCACTCTTAGTAAAAAAAACATTGATGTATTTTGGCTATGCGTATGCTCCTAACCTCATCCATCAGGGGGCATCTGTTATCACTGAAATTTCATCCGCAAATGGTTACAAGAATTCAGCATCGCCAAATAGTTATGAGGTCACCCATGGACCAAAATTACCCCAAAAGCATTTCCAAAGGGTCAAAAACTATGCAACCAATGACAAATTTAAAGTGCACTATGACTACACAGAGAATGCACGCACATGTGTGAAACTGAAATGCAGGAAAAGTGCATATGCACTCGATACGCGACTGTGGTCGCAAAAAGCCACGCACATGTGAGAACGGCGCATTTATGAGAGTGGTCAGCCTCCCACCCACTTCTAGTTCAGCTTCCAAGTTAATTTGACACTCAAATATGGACTGGATCCGACTGGGTGGCTGGTCAAAGGCCTAAAAATTCCCTAATTAGCCTCTTTACACACTACAAGCTGGTTTCACAATACCTCAAAGAGGTGCTATAAAAAGGCCATGGGTGCACTTCATTTTTTAAAAAATTTCATTAGCAAAGTTATGTTGTCACTATTCTCTTGAGGAATCCTCTATTATTATCAAGAGTATACTAGCATCATTGCATTGGGCAATCCATATCACCCCTTGAGTGGATTAGCAAGGGATTCTTTCACCATTTTCATTTTCAAAGTTGTAAGAAGAGCTTATTTGTGGGGGTCCAAGAGCCCTCCCTTGGAGGAAGAAGGGACTCATAGTCCTCTTTCTTCTTGGTGTTTTCTTTCACTAATATCAACCTTACCATTGGTGACATGGGCCTTATTGTTTCTTTTATCCTTATGTCCCTATGTTCATTATTTTAGTTGTTATTTTATTTCTTATTTTAATTCTTAGTTGTTCTTTTATATTTCTTTCTCTAACTCTTTTCCTTATAGCTGTCCTTCTTAGCAAACCCAACTAATCTTGAAAGCACATCTATTTTTCTCACTAAGGTGACGAAAAAGGCACAACACCAGCTCTAAGAACCTTCTATGCAGTTTCTTTCCCTATGTAATGTCCTTCTGTGATGCCTTCATGAGATTCTACGAGGATCAGTGGTCGCTCTGTGTTACACCTCAAAATTACTCACTTGAATGATGACCTATTGTCATCATCGTCAGTGTAGCAAGTGTCACAAACATCATCCTGTTATCTTTCCTATGTCATCTCTCTAACGACAACATAAGGACACTTAAAACACCTCAAAGACTAGTTTTGAAGAGGAGAAATCAATTGACAAGGAGTACAAGTCTTTTTCCACAAAGTAAGCCACTTAAAAGTCATTTTTGGAAGGAAGTGCTCCCCTATACACTGTTAGGGAGTGCCAACACTCTCTAACCTCCTTGGGGGGAGTGTTGCAATGCTCTATGCCCCATTTTGGGGGAGCACTACCCTTTTTGAGCAAATTTTTGGTTTGTTGAGACAAATCAGGGAAGAATCCCCTCAATCTTTGAAGGTGTTTGGATTCGAACCTGAGGTCAAGGCATGATCTTAGAGAAGATCCACAACTGAAGAAGAAGAATCCTCAACTTATCCCAAGGATCTCTCAAGTGGTTTGGCCTCTCCAAGTCTATATAAGGACGCCTTCTCATGGTAAAAGGGGATAGAGACATTGTGAAGCATCAAACTTATGATCTCATAAGGGAGATATCATTAAAGCATCAGCATTATGTGTGGATTATTTGAGCAAGGGTCTGGACAAAGGGATCTTGGTGAAGCTGTTGCACTACATCCATGGTTGTAAGCACCACTTTGTTCTCATTAATATAAATCTATGCTTGGCATGTTTCCTTTAAAGTTTGCGTACATTTCATGAACTTGTTTCTTTCATAGAATCATTATGAATATAATCATGGTAGAGTAGGAAGTATTGTTGTTGTTTTCATTGTACCACAGGACCTTCTGAAGAAATTGGAGATCAAGATCAGCCTGGATTGAGTAAGGACAAACGTCAATAAAAAGGTATTTACTATTCTTCCTTCCTCTTCTTTGATAGTTTATCTTTATAAAAAGGAATTTCAGTGTCCACAATAGAACTTTCTGTCTTGGAGTTAGGGGTCTAGCATCCAAGAGGAAATCCACTTGTCCACAGGGGGATTATCCTGTAACAGAAATTGGCGACTCCACTAGGGAAGAGCTCTGATTTTTGTTTCCTTTCCTAGGTCTTCTCTTGGTTTTTTATCATTATTTGACCTTCTCCATGCTATATCTTTGATTCTTATATCTTATTGATTGGCTCTTGATTTCATCATATTCAATTTAATTGACTAAGTTTGCTTGATTTTTTGAGTTTCTGGGCATTTTTTTGAATTTTTAGAGGCTAGCACTCCCTTGTCCTTGTTACCAGAGTGTTGGCACTCCCTACTGGTCTTACACAGAGCATTGTAATGCTCTGGTGCCCCTTACACCAGAGCGTTGTCCCTTTTTTGTGAAAAATATTCTAGGGTTTCATTCTTTGAGGTTCATTTCTTTCTTTTGGCACTTGCTCAGAGTCTCATAGTCTTAGTACATATTTGTCTTGGCCTTTAACACTTTGTTTTCTAAGAATTGGCCACCTTTTGTTTGGAATTTTGACATTTTATTTCTTTATTTTGAAGTCACTCTTTGTCTTTGACAATTTAGAGTCAACTTAGTATTTTCCTCTCATTTATCTAACTGAGTGGAAGCTTTTGTGAGAAAATCCAAAGGTCTGTGAACCAGTCCATTTGATCTTTGAGGTCAGTTTTCCAGCATTTCTCTTTTGTTTGAGATTTTTGGTTCTTTTTTGCAAATTTAGTTATCTTTGTCTTTCTTGTTTAATTACGACGAGAGTGTGTTTTTGTTTGTGTGAAGTTTTCTTCTAATTGTTTAATCCTGAAGTCTGATTGACATTAGAAGTTTTAAATCTGATTATCATTCACATATAAGCAAAAGGACATATTTTAGTGATTGTTTTGGATATTTGAAAGCATTTCTGAAATTTTTTAGCATTACATTGGATTTGATTGAGAAACAATTGTATGAGGATGTTGCATCTTAGTGTTTGATAGTGAAAAGAAATTTCTCTCTTTCCCTTAAATAGGCATTCATCGAAAGACAAGACTGCTTATCATTTTCTTGTGCATTTTTGGGGAATTGAGTCATAATACCATCAATTTCACTTTCATACACCCTTGAGTAAAGAACAGTTGTAAAATTATCGCTAATAAAAATTTATCTAGAACATTTTTGTTTTTAGAATCTTCCACCAACATTAGACTAGGACTAGTACTTTGGATTAGGTTGTGAGTACAACTCTCCAAAGTTTTTCAAAAAAAACATTAGCATCTTGCGATAGGGAGAGCAAATCTAATTGTCGTATAGGCTTTCTAGGATCCCCCTCTCACACAGGGGTTATGCATGAGGTCACGTTCCTGAGAGATATGGATATTATCCCTCTATGGTTTGACTGTTNGTGGGAGCCTTTTGAGTTGATTTCAGAATTGTTATCCTGCCCATACATTCGGACTGGACTGTTGACTGTACCCGCCTAGGGGTTCACTGCAAGTTGGTGTCCTTAGTAGCCATAATCTTTAGGTACTTACACAAGGTGATGATGAAGGGAAGTCTTCGTTGTACTTGGAACAGACGGTGGTCAAACTCACTCAGGCTCCTTGGAGGGTAAATCCACAATTACTGCATGGAATCTTGTACCAAGGCGTAAGTCCGTTAAGCAGGTATCCATCATAATTGTTCCACCATATCCTAGCCCATTCTTGACTTGATCACGTGACGTTGGATTTCATCACCAACTAGTATGGTCATCGAGAGAAGGTTTTGCTTTCTTGGTTTTTATTCCCAGATTTTATTAGCGTATGTTGTTTCTTTTCGTTAGTTGGCCCTAGATTTTTAGCATGTGTTGTTATTCTCCAAAATTGATCCTATAGATGATAAAGGTATTCATCAATCACGTAGGATGCAAGGGTTGCCTCCAGAAGGCTACCAACCCTTACCTCCTAACTCTCTAGAAGACAACTACCGTGGAGAGGTAGAAAATTGATCTGACGTTGGGACTGTTGTTACTCCTCTATTAGACAATCCAAAAGGCACTTTGGTTATGGTTGAGAATCCCACTCCTCACACTACATCTATGTTTACAACCCCTCTTGAACCACTTTTGCTTCGTTTAGACTCCCTTGGGAACGTCATAGATGAAGAGGTCCCATAGTTACCTAAGAGAGAATTTAATGAAACATGTATGGGATCCACAGAACCAATCTTTGGTGATGAGTATAGGACTCCTATTCATCCTACCACTACAGTATATAAAAATCCCACACCTTCTCATTCTGTATGGAGGACTTCATCAGGACACGATCTTTATGACCATGTTGAATCCATTCGACAATCCTTAAATCCTCATCACCCTCTTGCTGTTGAAACGGGACCATCCAGTCAAACTATTGATCACCCCATCGATCAGGTCATTAACCCTATTGTTACATTAGCACAAGTCCATCCTAATGCTGGACTCATCATCTCTACTCATTCCCAAGTCACTTCGATCCCTACCCCCATTTTTGCAAACTTTCACTCTACAACTCCACATGTTCCACACAATCTTGTTGGGACATATTTGCACCAAAGAATGTAGACCCTTGCCAGCAAAATAAAACCAACTAGAGGGAAACCACCATATAGCAAACCTATCCCTCCTGGAAGAACACCATCCTATGGTGGGCCTACCCCTCCTGAGGGACAGCCCCTTTTTCATGTTCCTCCTGGAGGGAAACCTCCCTCTGCTAGTCATACCTCGATCGTTAATCCATCGTTGGTAGGGGGGCAAACTTTGTTTGTTGGAAACCCTTCACAATCCTAGGTAGTATCTTCGGGAGGCATGTTTACCCAACCCCATGTTTGGAGGCACTCATATCATAACCCACAAGGAGGAGTATCAAATCTTGTTCCTTCCGGACCATCTTATGGACAACCTTATCCGGGCATCCCAAACACCACCTGGAATCCTCAAGGACAACAACCTTATCCTCCCCAAGGTTCTAATTTTTATCCTCCCCACAGGTCTTATGTGTATCTGCCTCCGAGATCGACTTCTTACCCTCCTCAAGGGAAAAAAATTTATAATCCTTATGGGCAAGCAAATCACCTGCCTTATAATGCTCAAAACCCACTGGGTTATCCTCCCTATGCAAATGTTTCTCATCCATCATCGAATCCTTCTTATCCTAGTCAGAAAAAATCATATGTAGGAGGACCTATTGGTTACTCTTATTCACCTAACCCAGTTTACGGTCCTACTGGTGTCCCTATGCCACACCAGTATCACCCTCAGGTTAATCGATAGCTACTATTTCTTGTGACTCTAGATCTCCCAGACTTGTCTCAGTTGACCAATGATTCTATACAATACTATCCCTTTTGTCCACTGTTGGCACCAAGCCGAAGAGGAAAGAAGAATGATCGTGGGAAAGAAAGAGTGCAGAAAATTGAAGTAACAACTGGCAGAAGAACAGTACGCGCACATGCAATAAAGCATGCACAAAGGAAAGTGACAGTTGGAGGAGGAGCAACACATGTATGGGAGAAATACCTAACGTAAGAAGGGTTAGGGTTTTGGTAATATTCTAAAAAAAGGTTAAATATCCCAAAATGTAAAAACATAGATACGAAAGTATCATATAGTGTGGTTCGTTAGTAGTTGTTAGCGATTCTCTGTAATGTTTTGAGCGGTATGAACCAATTTTGTAAGTTGTTGAGAAAAGTAGGTACGAGGAAAGTTATATCTGAGGATTATACTGTGGGTCGTGGAGCCTAGTGTGATCTAGTTTTCCTCACATAGATCTTACCCAGTTTTGTGGAGAATTGTAAGCGTGAGGTGTTGGTAATGCATAACTATCATAATACAAGAGTCGAGAGCCATATATTTGTGGTTGTAGTCCAGGAGGGGGTGAACCACGATAATCCTTGTGTAATTTGTTAAATGTATGCATGTTTCTTCTTTCTTTCAACAATTGATGGTTAAACTGAAAGAATGAGTTAATACATTGTTATGAATATGCTTATACTTTGCTCAAATTAAATTGTGGGATATTCGTATGTGAATCCAAGGAATAAGTACTCTCCCTTACGGCTCACAGTATCTAATCTTATTCAAGAAACCCCTATCCCCTACTCTGTCCTAGGTTGTAAACACCTGAGTCTTACAACCACCCATTTAAAGTTATCTTGGGTGAGACTGCGCAGTGCCTTCCAGGTGTTGTGTTGCCTTCTGGTTCACCAGGAGGGTTGATAGTTTTAGAGGCTTCGTTGGAACCCTGAATGACATGATCCCTGGGTCAATAAATCAGATAACCCGAGAAGGGAAGTGAGTAACCAAAAAATGGTTTCGTTGTTGTGTTAAGAGGAACAAGAAAGGACTGAGTAGATGATATGGAATGAATAAAGAACCGAAGGAAGAGAAATGAACCATTAGAAGGGGATGTTGAGACCTTGGAACCCCACGAGAGAATAAATCGAGGGCTAGTTGAGAACCACAGAGCTAGAGTTTGCACAGAAAGACAATAGAAGCCCCAAGATCACACCTTGTAAATACCTGGATAAATACGATGTTGAAGGAAAATGTCCCTATGGACAGGTAGATCTCCTCTTGAGAGATAGACTCTTAACTCTTAAGACATAAGATGCTTATCGTGGACACTGACTTCCTTTTTTATCTAGATAAACTAATGTGTGAGGAGGAAGGAGGAAAGAAGTACCTTTTACCAGTGTTTGTCCCTACACGGTCCAAATTGAGCTCCAATCTTGCGCTCTTCGATAAGCCCTGTAGACAAACAAAGATACAACCACTTCCTACTCTATTGAGATTAGATTGAAATAGACCTATCTATTAGAGACAATTTCATGTGAGATTAAACACAAACTAGAAATAAACAGACCAAGCATATCATATTAATGAGAACAACAATGAAAGAAACTTACAACTGTAGATGCGAGTGCAGCAGCTTCATCAATTCCTCCTTGTCTAACCCTTGCTTCAAAAGACCCACGATCAGAATGACAATAACTTCAGTGATTATTCTCCTCCACTTCACTGTGTGTTTCTTATGAGATCATAGGTTTCATGCCTCCAATCATTCCCCCTTTTCACCATGAGAGGGCCTACTTATATAGGTTTAGAGAGGCCCAACCACTTGAGATATCTTTGGGGTAAGTTGAGAATTTTCCTCCTTCAGTTAGGGATCTTCCCTAAGATCATGGCTTGACCAAGGATTCGAATCCAACTACCTTCAGAGATTGAAGAGATATTTTCCTCATTCCTCTCAACAAACCAATTTTTTCCCAGAATAGGTAGCACTCCCCCAAAAGGGGCATCAGAGCACTATAACGCTCCCTAACAATGCATAGGGGTGCACCATCACTCCTAATAGTAGCAACACTCCTCAAAAAGGGAAGACAGAGCGTTATAATGCTCCCTAAGGGTGTATAGGGGAGTTCCATCACTCCTAACAGTGGTATAGGGGAGCGTTCTCCTCTAAAACTCAATTTTTAGTGGTTCTTTCAAATGGTAAGAGGTTCATAACCTTGTTAACCCATTCCTCTTCTTCCAAATCAAATGTTTGAGGTGTTTCAAGTGTCCTTCCGATGTCGTTATAACAATGACATAGGAATTATGGCAGTATGCTTTTTTCTGACATTTTTGACACTTGCAACCAAAATGCGACACTTGTGACACTTGTAATGACGACACTTGTGACACTGTAGAAGTCAGTAATTTTGATGCATAACAAATTTCCCCCCAAAGTATAAAGTTATAAGACGAGAACTGATAACTGAAATGCTTTGTAGACTTTCAAGCAAGGGTATAGACACAAAGAACTTGATAGAAGTTGCACACAAACATCAAAAAATATTATGACATGTTTCAAACCCAAGGCAGGCATACCTATGCTTGGGTGATAAATACTTGCAAGATATGGCCGTCATAAAATACACTGCGGATCCATAATTGTATTGATAAAAGGTATAGCCATCGAGGATAAAGTGTGGATCTATACTCCTATGACCTGAACTGATCATAGCCACAAAGAATACATGGTGAATCTATGAGATGACAAGGCATAGCCATGACCAATACAAAGTGGATCTATGTAACAGTATATGTGTCATTATTCAAAAGAAACTCCTTCACAACCTGGGAAAAGTACATATAAGAGTGATGACTCAACCCAGGTTCTTCTTACCGATCCTGATATAGTATGAATCTAACCATGTGAATAGATGTCCTGATGTCGAATATGGAAGAAACAACTTGATTAACAGTCAATGATGTAAACCGTTAACAAGCATGAGGGAGATCGTGATTAATGTCAATGATTCCCAAGGTACTCTAGTACATTCCAACGAATGTGAATGAATGAGCTGAAGTCGAACATCCATGGAATCATTCGATCAGAGGTCAATGATGTAAACCCACTGTCAGACGTGAGGAGGCCTACCATTGAGGCATGCAGGTCCCAAAGTACTAATTGGTTTCTAAATCTAGTCCCTGGATAATGTGTTGAAGTCGACAGGAATAGACTCGTCGAAGGAGGGCCTTGATGTATCCCCTATCAATGACATGAAATAGACATAGAGATGTAATTTGGTAGATCAAATGAACATGGACTAACACGGGTATTGAGACAATATATTTGTGATGGTTGACTCTCGAGGTGGATACTTCCCTTGAACACTGAGGCACAACAGCAGAAACATGACATGGAACAAAACACGATGATGCAGTGGATACTGTGACTTTTGTCGGGTGTCCAAAGGAGTAAGAAAAACTCAAAGGATTGGTTCAGTGCAGAGGTTCAGTGGATTAATATTTGCACAAATACAAAGTGTCATGTTCAAGGGTAACTCTAAGTGTTACTTGGTAATGCTCTCCAAAATTGTTTGGCTTGCTTCCTTCAATTTTTCCCCCATCTAGATAGATGAGTACCTCTTTTTAATTTAACGAGCTAGAGGAGGGAAACACATGCTTGATATAACTCACCTTTGGTAAGTTCCTCTTCCTTTGTTTAATGAACTGGAAGAAGTAAGGGTTCGGTCCCATATGGTCCTGTCGATGTTTGTTTTAACAAGTCTAAAGATAGAAAACTCAAAGGTTTTTCATGATTATAGAGTCTAGAAAAACACTTAAAAGAGAACTCTCTCAGTTCCTTTTTCATAAAGTAGTCTGATGAGATTGAAAAAGAGATAAACTATCTCTCAACAGATGTTTTCTTCAAATACTGTAATGAGCGTGAAGAGAACAAGGTCACTCAGCAATCTTTTCATGTTTAGAGAGACAAAAAATAACTTAAAGATGACTCTAATGTTGTCCTTTTACGTAATGTTAGTATCGCAAGGCCGAAAAAGAGATAAATTATCACTCAAAAGACGCCCTTTCAAACCTTTTAACAAGTGGGAAAGGAAGCAAGATCACTCGGCAATATTTTCATGTTTAGAGAGTCTGAAAAGAGCTTAAAGGAGACTCCAGGGGGTTCCTTTTTCATGTATCCATACAGATCCGAAAAAGAGATAAAAGTTTACCTGGATGCATTCTCATGTATTTTTTAGCACGAGAAAGAACAAAGACTAAGCTCGGTATGCCCCCAGCTTGAAAGCTAGTGGCTTAACTCTAGAAAGATCATCAAAGGTTGGAGACATGCCCTCCAAGCTTCAATTCATTCACTGACTTTGAGGTTGTCACCGATTTCTCGACGGGATGAGAAAAAGGAGAAGGGTGGATGAAAAGAAGGTTCAAGAGAGGTGACTATTACATTTTTTAATGAGCTTGACATAGGAAAAGAACTATGCTTAGGACCTTTGTTTGATTTTTTAACGAGCTTGCCACAGAGAAGAGAAACTATGCTTGTGGCCTCTATTTCCTTTTTTAACGAGCTTGACACAGAGAAGAGAAACTATGCTCGTGGTTTTGTCTGAATCATGGCTTCCAAGAGGATAATGCTCTGGAACGGTACCATGTCAAGGGACAAAACTCGGTCATGGCCTCCAGAATATCTTCGCTGGATGGAAGATAATCACTCGGGAAGGAACACATGTCGAGGGTTGCAACAGGAGTAAGGATATCAGGCTCCAATAATCCTACCGAAGAAATCACCATGTCCACTATTGGATCCAAATCATCGAAAGTTGAAATCATGGGAGACGATAGAAAATCTTCATCGAGAGGTGAGATAGGTTGTATATCTGTCTGAACTTCTTCACAAGGGGGAAGAAAAGAGGATCAATGATGGTTACTATCCTGAGGTAACTTGTCAATGCGAAGCATTTCCGGAATAGATTCATCAGAAGGAAAAATTGGGGAAATGCAATCAATTATAGACGACAAGGAACTCAACCATGATTGCATCGAGGAACTATCGGGTGCCAATAGATGTTGGTCATCCGACGAGGGAGAAGTGGATTGGATAGAAACATATGATGTTTCGGCTGGACTAAGTGGCATGGTGTCACCTAGTGCATCAAATTCCAACAGACGGGGTACAATCCAAGGGTCAGATGATTCCAAAGATTGATAAGTCGTGGTCGAAATCATATCAACGGTGGAAATATGATGCGTAGTCAATGGAAGTGGTGTAGGGAAGGTACCCATGAGGCTATAATATTTTAGTAAGCCAACACCAATGATTTCATATGTGATCTTGTGGTCTCCCAAGAAAGGAATATTGTTGGTAGCAGGAACACGAGCATCGGTCGTGCAGAAATCCAACTGATCAACAGTGACAATTTTTCCTTGATGGGGAAATTAGACACATCGAAAAACTAACGAGGCAACGGCATTCATAGCATAAAACCAACTTCTTCCAAGTAATAAGTTGTAATCGAGGGGAGCATCGACCACCTCGATATCAACAGTAACAGTTTTTCCACCCAATTGGATGGGTAGGGACTGTAAAATCCCATGGGGATGAAAACCTCGCCCATCGAAGGTGCGTAACATCGTTGGTGATTTGTTAAGTGCGGGTGATTTTAAACCTTTCCAACACGCTAAATACATGACACAAGTTGAGGCTCCCTCATCCAAAATAGTTCGATGGATTTGTTGATTGTGAACAACAACATCAACTTGGAAAGCAAGTCGGTGAGAGAGCCGAGATGCATAATTGTCCAGGTTAAGCATGATATGGTTGGACGACTCAAGATCAATAGCGCCAAGAGTGGCTAAGAGTGTTGTAGGAAAATCTGCCTGTGGACAAGTAGATCGACCTCTAGAGCTTGACCCTAACCCTAGACAGAAAAGTGCTTAACGTGGACACTGAATTTCTCTCAAATCTATCTAAGCCTAATGCGTGAGAAGGAAGGATGTTAGAAGTACCTTTTAACCGACGTTTGTCCCTACACGCTCCGAGTCGTGCTCCAATCCTTTGCTCCTCGCTGAGGTCTGTGGACAAAACAAGATACGACTACTTCCTACTCTACTAACATTAGCTTGAA
>JASDQU010735902.1:0-13159 GCA_032191745.1 Picea mariana | reverse complement strand
GAGTGGGAAAGGAAGCAAGATCACTCGGCAATCTTTTCATGTTTAGAGAGTCTGAAAATAGCTTAAAGGAGACTCTAGGGGGTTCCTTTTTTGTGTATCCATACAGGTCCGAAAAAGAGATAAAAGTTTACCCGGATGCATTCTCATGTATTTTTGAGCACGAGAAAGAACAAAGACTAAGCTCGGTATGCCCCCATCTTGAAAGCTAGTGGATTAACTCTAGAAAGATCATCAAAGGTTGGAGACATGCCCTCCAAGCTTCAATTCATTCACTGACTTTGAGGTTGTCACTGATTTCTCGATGGGATGAGAAAAAGGAGAAGGGTGGATGAAAAGAAGGTTCAAGAAAGGTGACTATTACATTTTTTAATGAGCTTGACATAGGAAAAGAATTATGCTCAGGACCTTTGTTTGATTTTTTAACGAGCTTGACACAGAGAAGAGAAACTATGCTTGTGGCCTCGGTTTCCTTTTTTAACGAGCTTGCCACAGAGAAGAGAAACTATGCTCGTGGTTTCGTCTGAATCATGGCTTCCAAGAGGATAATGCTCTGGAAGGGTACCATGTCAAGGGACAAAACTCGGTCATCGCCTCCAGAAGATCTTCGCTGGATGGAAGATAATCACTTGGGAAGGAACACATGTCGAGGGTTGCAACAGGAGTAAGTAGATCAGGCTCCAATAATCCTACCGAAGAAATCACCATGTCCACTATTGGATCCAAACCATCAAAAGTTGAAATCATGGGAGACCATAGAAAATCATCGTTAGGAGGGGAGATAGGTTGTATATCTTCCCAAACTTCTTCATGAGGGGGAAGAAAAGAGGATCGATGATGGTTACTATCCTGAGGTAACTTGTCAATGCGAAGCATTTCCGGAATAGATTCATCAGAAGGAAAAATTAGGGAAATGCAGTCAATTGTAGACGACAAGGAACTCAACCGTGATTGCATTGAGGAACTATCGGGTGCCAATAGATGTTGGTCATCGGACGAGGGAGAAGTGGATTAGATAGAAACATATTATGTTTCGGCTAGACTAAGTGGCATGATGTCACCTAGTGCATCGAATTCCAATGGACGGGGTACAATCCAAGGGTCAGATGATTCCAAAGATTGATAAGTCACGGTCGAAATCATATCAACGGTGGCAATATGATGCGTAGTCAGTGGAAGTGGTGTAGGGAAGGTACCCATGAGGCTAGAATATTTTAGTAAGCCAACACCAATGATTTCATATGTGATCTTGTGGTCTCCCAAGAAAGGAATATTGTTGGTAGCAGGAACACGAGCATCGATCATGCAGAAATCCAACTGATCAACAGTGACAATTTTTCCCTGATGGGGAAATTAGACACATCGAAAAACTGACGAGGCAACGGCATTCATAGCATAAAACCAACTTCTTCCAAGTAATAAGTTGTAATCGAGGGGAGCATCGACCACCTCGACATCAACAGTAACAGTTTTTCCACCCAATTGGATGGGTAGGGACTGAAAAATCCCATGGGGATGAAAACCTCACCCATAAAAGGTGCGTAGCATCGTTGGGGATTTGTTATGTGCAGGTGATTTTAAACCTTTCCAACACGCTAAATACATGACACAAGTTGAGGCTCCCTCATCCAAAATAGCTCAATGGATTTGTTGATTGTGAACAACAACATCAACTTGGAAAGCAAGTCAGTGAGAGAGTTGAGACGCATAATTTTCCAGGTTAAGCATGATATGGTTGGACGACTCAGGATCAACAATGCCAAGAGTGGCTAAAAGCGTTCTACCTTGACTGGGGCAATGTTGTAGAACTTCTAACGCAGACAAGCACATGGTGCTTAAGCCAAATCTTCAACAATGTTGTAGTTATAAGCGACACGTGAACTAGGATTAAAGGTAGATTTACATATAGTGCTCTTAGGAGGGCGTAAGATAGAGTCGAATGTGGGTTTCTCAATCTGAAGTGGTCCATACGGAGGATTAACTGATGGAAGACTAACGGAGGATGATGATGGATCCGATAAAGTACCGGTACCGTTAATGTCTTTTCCTTTATCAGGATTACCTGGTGTGTCATATGCCTTAGAGCGAGTGGTCAAATTGATCCCATTAAACATATAAATATGTTCACTCGATGAGGCCTTATCATGAGGATCGCTAGAACTACCCCCAGGAGAGGGGGTTTGAGCAACCATGGATTGTTGTTGTGGAAAAGGTTGAGTAAGCACAGTGGGTTGTGACTTTCCTTGGAAAATTTTGGCCACTTCATTGCGAAGTGGACAGTCTCGAGTGTAGTGATCATCACCATAAATGATACACAGAAATTTCAGTTTCTGTTGTGGTTTATTTTCAGTAGCAGGTGTTTGATTTTTTGGTTGTTCATTATTATTTTTTGATTTATTCTTTGTCTTCTTCTTACCTATAGATTGTTGTGAAGGGGCAGATTGAACTGCATTCACCTCAGAGATCTAAGTTTGAGGGGAGGTAGAGGAGAGTGTGGTCGATTGGGAAAAAGATTGAGTTTTGATGGAACCGATAACACCATCTTCATGAGATGAGGATGATGGTTTAGATGGATCAG
Source organism: Picea mariana (assembly GCA_032191745.1). Classification (NCBI taxonomy): domain Eukaryota; kingdom Viridiplantae; phylum Streptophyta; class Pinopsida; order Pinales; family Pinaceae; genus Picea; species Picea mariana. The sequence continues at coordinate 10,584 of JASDQU010735902.1, read as the reverse complement.
TATTAGCTCAAGCATCATTTGGAAGAAAATCATACAAAGTACCAAATTGGGAATAAACCAAATCTAAATATTGAGCCCAAGCGATGGCTTGTTCCTCTGTGACCACACCACCCATAGCGACATCGCAAGCGATCGGGGGTAACAGTGATTTAGTAAACCATTCTGCCAATAGTATGTCAGGAATGACTGCCTTGATCATCCTTCATCATCGCCTCCACTCATGAATATGGTCAGATATATGCACGAAGTTAGTTTGACGAAGGGAGGTCAAGAGTTCAGTACCCATCTCGTAGCGAATAGGAAATTGAAAGTGTGCGAGGAAAGACATGGCAAGGGAATTGAAATCGTGGAAAGAAGCACGTGGTAGCTTGATATACCATTTTTTTGTCGAACCGGTAAGTGTTCGTTGGAAAAGATGCAAACGTAAAGAATCATCCATGAGGGAGTTTGATGAACACCATAAATGGAAAGTCATCACATGGTTGTTTGGATATTTTCCAGGGTTCCCATCAAATTTTGGAATATCAGAAGGAAGTTTAGCTGGAATGACTGGCCAAACCGATGAATGAGAAATAGGATCATTAGTTAACTAAGACAAGTCTGGGAGATCCAAATTTGCCAGGAAAGGTAGTTGTCAGTTAATTTGTGAATGATATTGGTGCGGAATAGGAACACCAGTAGGACCATAAACTGGGTTCGCTCAATAGTTGTAACCAGTAGGTCCTCCTACATACAATTTTTGTTGGCCAGGATAAACGAGATTCGATGATGGATGAGAAACATTGGCATAAGCCGGTGGGTTCTGAGCATTATAGGTCGGGTGATTTATTTGCCCATGAGGAGGATAAAAACATTTCCCTTGAGAATGGTAAGGAGTAGATCCCATAGGTGGATACGCATTAGACCCATGAGGAGGATAAGACTGTGGTCCCAGAGAACTCCAGGTGGTGTTTGGGATGCTGCCCAGATAAGATTGTCCGTAAGATGTTTCGGAAGGAACAGGATTGGATAATCCTCCTAGTGGGTTATTATACGAGTGTCCCCTAATGTGGGGTTGAGTAAAAATGCCTCCTAAAGATACTCCCCAGGATTGTGAAGGGTTTCCAACAAAGGAAGTTTGTCCCCTGCCAGCGGTGGATTTACGACCGGGTTATGACTGGCAAATGGAGGTTGCCCTCCAGGAGGAGCATGAAAAGGGGGTTGTACCCCAGGAGGAGTAGGCCTGCCATGGAAAGGTAGTCCTCTAGGAGCGGAAGGTTCATTGGATGGTGGTTTCCCTCCAGTTGGTTGTGTTTGGCTAGCAGGGCTCTGCATTCTCGGGTGAGAAGATGTCCTAGCAGTATCATGTGGAACATGTGGAGCTGTAGAGTAAAAGATTGTAGAAACGGGGGTAGAGATTAAAGTGCTTTGGAGATGAGTAGAGGTGATGAGTCCAACATTAGGATGGACTTGTGCTAGTGTAATAGTAGGGTTAATAACCTGATCAACTGGGTGATTCATGGTTTGACCGGATGGTCCTGTTTCACTAGGAGGGTCATGAGGATGAAAAGGTTGTCAAAAAGATTCGAAATGTTCATAGAGATCGTGTCCCAATGAATTCCTCCATACAGAACAAGTAGGTGTGGGATTGGTATTTACTACGGTGTTAGGATGAACAGGAGTCCTATACTCATCACCAAAGATTGGTTCTGTGGATCCCATATATGTTTCGGTAAAAATCCTCTCTGGTAATCATGGGATCTCTTCATCTACGTCATTCCCAAGGGAGTCTAAACTAACCAAAAGTGGTTCGAGAGGACTTACCGACACAGATGTAGTGGGATTTTCAACCATAACCAAAGCGCCTTCTGAGTTATCTAATGGAGGAGCAATAACACTTCCAACGTCGGATTGATTTTCTACCCCTCTATGATAGTTGTCTTCTAGTAGGTTAGGAGGTAAGGGTTGATAGCCTTCTGGAGGCAGCCCTTGCATCCTACGTGATTAGCAAAGACCTTTATCGTCTACGGGCTCAATTGTGGAGAATAACATAACACACTGAAAAAATAGGGCCAACTAACAAAAAGAAACAACATACGCTAATAAAATCTAGAAATCAACCAAGCAGACAAAACTAGTCTCGATGATTGTACTAGTTGGTGATGAAATCCAACGTCACATGATCAAGTCGAGAAGGGGCTAGGATATGGTGGAATAGTTACAATGCTGACCTGCTTAACGGAATTTCACCTTGGTGCAATATTCCACGTAGTAATTGTGGATTTACCCTCCACGGAGCCCGAGTGAGTTTGATCAATGTCTATTCCAAGTACAATGAGACTTCCCTTCACTGTCACCTTGTGTAAGTACCTAAAGATTATGGCAACTAAAGACACCAATTCGCAGTGAGTCCCTGGGCGGGTACAGTCGACAGTCTGATCCGAAACGTATGGGCAGGATAACAAGCTGAAATCAACCCGAGAGGCTCCCACACATAATCGTGGCTATACCTTCAAGTGACCCCCAATATACAATCCTACCACTACAAACAGTTGAACCACGGAGGGATGATCTTCGTAATTCTCCCGAATGCGACCTCGTGCGTAACCCCTGTGTGAGAGGGGGATCCCAGAAAACCTATACGACAATTGGATTTGACTCTCCCTAGCTCAGGATGCTAATGTTTGTTTTGAAAAATTTGGAGAGTTGTACTCACAGCCTAATCCAAAGTGCTAACCCTAGTCTACTATTAGTGGAAGATCCTAAAAACAAAAATGTTCTAGATAATTTTTAATTAGTGTTCATTTTACAGCTGTTCTTTACTCAAAGGGTGTATGAAAGTGAAACTGAATGGAATGTTGACTCAAATTCCCAAAAAATGCATGAAAGATGATAAGAAATCATTTATTTTCAATGAACGCCTATTTAAGGGAAAGAGAAAGAGTCATTTTCACTATCAAACACTAATATAGAATGTCCTCAATCAATTGGTTCTCAATCAAATTCGATGCAATGCTAAAACATTTCAGAAATGCCTTCTAATATATAAACCAATCACTAATATGTATCGTTGTCATTTGTATGTGAATGACGATTAATTCAATGTAAAAACTTCTCCTGTCAACTACTCTTTCATATCAAGGAGATTCGGGCAAGCATGAGCAGATTTCGCACAAACAACACAGCGGATTTTGCACAAACAACACACACCCTCTTGCTATGATTGAAACAAGAAGCAAATAGAAAACAAAAGATAACAAAGAAAAATCAAACAATTCACACAAAAGAGAGATGTTTAAGAGTGATGACCTCAAAAAACCAAGTGAGACGATTCACAGATTGTTGATGACCTTCACCAAAGTTCTCGCTCAGTCGAATAGGAGAGAAGAAAGCAGTGGATTGATTTCAAGCTCTCAACAGCAGAAAAGATCAAAAATAAGGAAGAAGGCCACAAAATCTAAACAGAAAGGTGCATATTCCTCAGAAGGAAGGATGTCAAAGGTCAACAGGAAGAAGCATTGAATCACAAAGAAGCTCAGCAAGTGACAAACAGAGATTGGATCTCAGAAAGTGCAATTCTGGAAAGGATTTTTTGCAAAGAGAGGTTGCTGCTCTGGTGTAAGGGGCACCAGAGAATTATAACACTCTGTATAATGCTTTCAGGGAGTGTTGGCACTAGGCTAACATAGGCATAGGGGCACCAGGTTTCAAAAACTCAGAAAATTGTCCAAAAACCCAAAATTTCAGTCAAATTTTTGTCAATCAAGATGCATGTGATGGACTAAGGATTCAATCAGTAAGTGCAATTAGACATACAGGGTGAACAAGTCCTAAAATAACAAAAGGTAAGACAAGGTCTATGAGGAAAACCAAAAATCAAAAGTTTTGATTCATTCCCTAGTGGAGTTGCCAATTTCTGTTGAAGGAAAATCTCCCTACGGACAGGTAGATCTCCTCTTGAGAGATAGACTCTTAACTCTTAAGACAGAATATGCTTATCATGGACACTGACTTCCTTTTTGATCTAGATAAACTAATGTGTGATGAGGAAGGAGGAAAGAAGTACCTTTTACCATTGTTTGTCCCTGCACGGTCCAAATTGAGCTCCAATCTTGCGCTCCTCGATAAGCCATGTAGACAAACAAAGATATAACCACTTCCTACTCTATTGAGATGCTTGAAATAGACCTATCTATTAGAGACAATTTCATGTGATATTAAACACAAACTAGAAAGAAACATGCCAAGCATCTCATCTTAATGAGAACAACAATGAAGGAAACTTACAACCGTAGATGTGAGTGTAGCAGCTTCATCAAGTCCTCCTTGTCTAACCCTTGCATCAAAAGACCCACGATAAGAATGACAATAACTTCACTAATTATTCTCCTCCACTTCACTGTGTGTTTCCTATGAGATCATAGGTTTCATGCCTTCAATCATTCCCCCTTTTCACCATGAGAGGGCCTGCTTATATAGGTTTAGAGAGGCCCAACCACTTGAGATATCTTTGGGGTAAGTTGAGGATTTTCCTCCTTCAGTTAGGTATCTTCCCTAAGATCATGGCTTGGCCAAGGATTCGAATCCAACTGCCTTCAGAGATTGAAGAGATATTTTCCTCATTCTTCTCAACAAACCAATTTTTGGCCAAAATAGGTAGCGCTCCCCCAAAAGGGGCATCAGAGCGCTATAACGCTCCCCAATAATGCATAGGGGGGCGCCAACACTCCTAACAGTGGTATAGGGGAGCTTTCTCCTCTAAAACTCAATTTTTAGTGGTTCTTTCAAATGGCAAGAGGTTCATAACCCTATTAACCCATTCCTCTTCTTAAAAATCAAATGTTTGAGGTGTTTCAAGTGTCCTTCCAATGTCGTTATAAGAACGACATAGGAATTATGGCAGTATGCTTTTTTATGAAATTTGAGACCAAAATGCAACACTTGTGACACTTGTAATGATGACACTTGCGACACTATCGAAGTGAGTAATTTTGATGTGTAACATACGTATTTATGGATTTACACGAAGTCTTTTTCTGTGATTTTCCACATCTACTACATGAGTGGATCTTAAGGTTAAAGGATAACCACGTGACGAACCGGATTCGACAGCTATATTGGAATCCAGTACAGATCCAGCAGTTGCAATAGGTGAAAAATAAATTCACCCATGCAGTTGAATTTTGGCTTGACAATATTGTGGCAGAATTTATCACAAAATTTGCGGTAGAAACAGCAAAGTCAAATAGCGCAGCCGAGCAAGAGTTCCTACGAGGACCTAGAGGAAGATACATCCGATCATTATATACTTCTATCAAGATACTGCTATATAAAAAAGGTGTAATAACAATGGAATCAGACAGTTAGACTTCCCTGCATGCATGGGGGAAGGGGGGAAGCATTGACAGAGAGAGGAGGAATGGAAGGAGGGCAAGATATAGAGAATAAGGAGGAGGAACCCTTGGACCCAATCTTTATGGGTGACAACCAGATCAAGTGGATCTTGGAATCATCAGGAATGACGCGTAGCATAGCACCCTACCAATATAAGGTGAATACCAAGAAGAGAGTCGTAGCTGAGAGGGAGGGCTTGGCCACTAATGAGGAAAAGGTAGAGGATCTCTGGGATGTGGAGCAGATTGAGGAAATCCTACATGCCGCATATGAGAGGAAAACAAGAGGCCTAAGAACAAGAGGACAAGACAACCATCCCTTCAATATTAATGTCAGTGTGGAACCCATAAACCCATGTGCGACCAACACACCAAAAAGAACACCACCATATAGACAACCAAAGTTCAAAGGAAGTCCGACAGCAAGAAGTACATCGACACAAAGGGAAACAACTAGAGGAACTAGTTTAGGCAACCTTATTCAAGTATCTAAAGTATCTACACCGCGTGGAGGAGGGAGTAGCTCAGTATTTGGAATGGCAGGACATGATCCTACTATCAGATTACCAGAGTTTCGAGGAGAAGCAACAGAAGACCCTGAGAAGAACATGTTCATTTGTGCAAAGATCTGGGAAGCAAAGCAGATCACTGATGAAGACACCAAACTCACAGAGCTAGCGATCATGCTAAGGGACCATGCACTAGACTAGTACATGAGTCTAGACATGAAAAGTGTTCACGGAATGACAAGGAAACTGAATGACATTAAGAAACTATTGATCAATGAGTTCCAGAAGCTGAGACCAGAGGATCAATACATGAATGAGATGATTGAAATAAGACAGAAACCAGGAGAATTGGTATGGGAGATTGATCAAAGGTTCAAGTGATTAAAAGGAAAGTTAAAATACCTTATGACTGATATGTAGCATCGGCACCTGTTTGTCAACTCACTACTCCCACACTTAAAATATCCACTACAACAATAGAATTTCTAGACATAGGCAGAGGCTTTGCAGGTAGCCTTTCAATTAGAAGAGAATCAATACTAGCAGATGGACCCGGCTATCAAAGAACTGAAGGAGGATCTGAAGAACTTAACATTTCAGCAAAACTAGAATAAGAACAAGGACAAACGAGAAGTAGTTTGGTGCACTACCTGCAGGATGAAAGGACACCATAAGAATGAATGCCCAACATTCGCACAGTATATGGTGACAGGGACTCCAAACCCACTACCACAGGGAGGATTATGGTGCAAAATATGCAATAAACTAAGTCACAACCCTTACCACTGCACGATGATGCAGAAATACCAAACAATCCCAAAGAACTCATATTGCACCTTTTGCAAGTCAGTCAGCCATGACGACAAAGATTGCATAACTATGGAACTAATGTGGGAAGAACATCATACGCATACAGGGTACAGGCAGAAATGATGATTGGGAAGGCAACACCACAATTCAACCAAGCCCCAGCACCATACAACACTGTGCAGCAGCAGTATAATATTGCGCCGCAACCTTACAATAACTCACAACCACAGTACAACCCAACACAGCCCCAGTACAATACAGCGCAGTATAATCAGGGACCACATTACAACCCACCGCAAGGTGACCGCGCAGCTTATAGAGGAGTAGGACGAGCCAGAGTAGGTTTCAGATGGGGCAAACGACCTGTCACATGTCACAGTTTCCAGCAACCAGGAAATTATGCATGGGAGTTTCCACTACCACCAGTGACTTGTATGTATTGTCACGCATCGGACCACGATACGGAGGACTGTCCGACATTACTTGGAAAGATCCAGGAAAAAAGGAATCAAAATAACTAGAACGTTCAGTGGATTTTAGCCGAAGCAAGGGATGACGGTCGGAACATCAATATAGTCACTCGAGGAGGAACAAAAATAGGAAATGACGCAGTTCGACAGGAACCAGTGCAGAACCAATGGGTAAAGAAGAACACTGACCCCAAGAAGCAGTTCAGAACGCATAAGGAGAAGGATATTTTTACAAAATCTCGACAAGAACTCCAGAAGGAGAACATTGCGTCGATTGCACAACAGAGCAAGGAATCTCTAGAATACGAAATGTCTCCATCACTGGACCATACCAACAGAATACAACCCGAGGAACAAGTAAGAACAATCAAATAATTTTTGCAATCATGCATCAAAATGTTAAATGATCCTTCATCTGTCAAAATATTGCAAAACATCCTAGAAAAATGTAGCGGCAAGACAAAACAGAAGCCAGAATTGAAAACTGTCAACCACCTACACACAAGAAGAAGAACAAGTAGGGAATTTAGATTAAATGCTAACATTAGGGATTTCAATATGGGAGATATTATTCTTGATCTAGGATCCGAAGTGAATGTACTACCAAAAGATACATGGCAATGCATGGGAGAACCTACATTGGGATACTCAATTGTTCAATTAAATATATAAAACCAACAGAGAGTCCTACCCATATGTAGACTGAAAGGAGTGACAGTATATCTGGATGGTGTGTGCACTGAGGAAGACTTTGAAGTCATCGAAATAGTAGATGGCACAACACCTTACACTATGCTACTTGCTCTGGATTGGGTGTTCGACAACCAGGCCATAATTAACTTAAAAACTAGAAAAATGACATTTGAGTCAGGGGACTATAGGTTCATAGCCCCACTCGACCCATCAGAAGGCGAGAGGTTTGTAGAACCCACTTCCCTAGATTTAGAAGAGATCGTCCAGTTGTACAGAAAAACTGCGCGCGATGCAGATTACATAAACCCAGGTACAGACGAGGTACTCAGTTCATGAAGCATTACTTCATGCACAACAGACTCAGACACGGGGTTATAAAACTGGTAGCAAAGACTACACAAAGTATCCACGAGAAGGTGTGCCAGAATAGACCGCGTAGTACGGTGGATTGGCACAAAAATCAAAGAACCACCCAACTTTCACGGGCTAAATGATTTGGAAACTTTCTTGACACAATATGAAGATGAAGTATTAGAAAACCAGAGATTGCTAGCACTGGATTTAGCATTAAAGGATACACCCACCAGATGGTGGGGTGCACACATAGAAACTATCACAGATTGGTACCAATGTAAATGATTACTGCGCATAAGGTTCGACGCAGAACAGACAGGTAACAAACAACAAAAATATGATGGACTAGGCACACCAGCAGAACACTTGGAGGCATGTAAAACGCTGTGGAAAATGACGCCACTGGAGGAATGGTCTCACCACTTCACTCATACTTTAGAGGGCATACCAGTGAATTGGTATATGGACCAGGAAATGCGTAAAGGCACCAAGACATGGACAACACTCCAACAGAAATTTACAGTCACTTTCTCATTCGACCATGAGAACCCTAACATGGAAGTGGCCCTGAAATGGATCAAATATGTTATATTCATTAAAGAACCGGAAGTAGAAGCTATCACAGAGGTACAACAGTGGAATAAGAATATAGTCAAGGATCTACTATCATGTTATCACATACAGGAGGAAGCCCTGGACAAAGATGATCCGCGCGATATTTAGATCGAAGAAGTCAAAGGCGAAAGAGATGTGGAAGGACCACCCTTAGAGTTAGAGGTCATCTCTGCATCGATCAATATAAAGAAGGTTAACATAGGGACCACCAAGCAGCCCAAAATGGCCAGCATTTGAGATTACTGGGACGAACAAACACTAGAAAGTATCACAAAATTGTTGCGCGAATACAGCGACCTTTTTCCCACAACCTTTACAGAGATGAAAGGCATAGCCAGAGAATTAGGAGAAATGAAGATACCACTCAGACCTGATGTGAGACCCATTAAACAATGACCATATAGATTGAATCCAATATATAAACAGAAAGTTAAAGACGAGATCGATTGGATGCTCGAGGCCAGGACAAGAAATAGGGAAGAGGGATCAAGATAAGTCTAATGGTCTAATGGACGAGATCGATAAGTCTAATGGTAATACAGGACAAGAAATAGGGAAGAGGGATCAAGATATGCGTTGACTTAAGAAAGTTGAACGATGCATGCCTACACGATTCATTCCCCACACCGTTCAAGGATGAAGTACTCGAGAACGTAGGAGGCCACGAAGCCTACTCATTCACCAATGGATTCTCAGGATACCATCAGATTAAAATAGCACAAGAAGATAGACACAAAACCACATTTGCGATAGAATGGGGATCTTATCAGTATACAGTCATGTCGTTCGAACTAAAGAATGCACCTGTGATATTCTCCAAAGTGGTCATTGCATCATTTAAGGAATTCATCCACCAATTCCTTGAAGTATACCTGGATGATTGGACGGTCTATAGCCTATTGAAAAACCATGTGGAAGTGTTATGACTGATGCTAGAACAATGCAGACAGTGTCAGATATCACTGAATATCAAGAAATGCATATTTGGAACACCATTTAGGATACTATTGGGAAACATAGTATGCAAACAGGGTTTCCTAGTGGATCTGGCCAAAATCGCAATCATTGTTAATCTACCAGCGCCAAAAACAGTCCAACAACTAAGAGCAACGCTAGGACATATGGGATATTACAGGAAATTCATCAAAGGCTACGCACAGATTACAGTACCAATGGAAAAACTGTTAAGGAAAGATACAACGTATCAATGGAATGATGAGTGCCAACATGGTCTAGATACCCTAAAGGAAAAGATGGTCACCACACCAATATTGGTCTTTCCAAATTGGGAGAAGACATTCCATGTACATGTAGATGCATCATTGATAGCACTTGGAGATATCTTGGCACAACTAGGAGCAGGAGACTTAGATCACCCGATAGTGTTCGCAAGCAAAAAATCATATTCAGAACAGAATTACAACACAACAAAGAGAGAAGGTCTAGTTATGGTTTATGCACTACAGAAGTATAGACATTATCTATTGGGAAAACACTTTAATATGTTTATAGATCACTTAGCCATGAAATACCTAGTCAACAAGCCAGTGTTGGGGGGGAGAATTTGTTGATGGTTATTTCTATTTCAAGAATTTGACTTTGAGGTAATAGTTAAACCAAGAAAACTAAATGCAGGACCTGACCAGCTATCAAGGGTCACAAACAGAGAGGAACCAACAAATTTAGAAGACAACTTTCCAGATGCACAGCTATTCTTAGTACAGATTGTTGACGATTACTTCGCAGAGATCATCCAGTACT